>APFE030040846.1:44387-59002 GCA_000404065.3 Pinus taeda | reverse complement strand
CAAAAGTTCTTGGCAACTCTTGAACTCCTTGATCTACTGGAATATTGTCAGCAGCTTGTGGAACTTCAACAATTGGTTGTTCAACACCAGTTTGTACTTGAGAGGTGCTATGAACAATAATCAATCTATTACTTGAAGTGGAAGGTTGAGATTCTGAATGATCCTTCTCAGAAACTATGTTTCTGGTTTGATCGCTCCCACTGATCAAGTCATTTTCAAGAAACTTTGCATTTCTTGATTCCACAATCCTAGTGTTGTGAGATGGATAATAAAATCTGTAACCTTTAGACCTTTCAGCATATCCAATGAAATACCCACTAATGGTCCTTGGGTCCATCTTCTTCTCTTGTGGATTATAAATTCTCACTTCAAACGGGCATCCCCAAACATGCATATGTCGCAAACTCGGTTTCCAACCTTTCCATAATTCAAATGGCGTTTTAGGAACCGCCTTGGTTGGAACTCGATTTAATATATACATTGTCGTCTTAAGTGCTTCAGTCCACAAGGATTTAGGAAGATTGGAGCTGCTAAGCATACTCCGCACCATGTCCAATAATATTTGATTTCTTCTTTCTGCTACACCATTTTGGTTGGGTGAACCAGGCATGGTGTATTGGGCAACAATCCCATGCTCTTGAAGAAATTTAGCAAATGGCCCAGGTGCTTTTCCATCTTCTGTGTATCTACCATAATATTCTCCACCTCTATCTGATCTCACAATCTTAATTTGCTTGTCGCATTGTTTCTCTACTTCAGCCTTAAAGATCTTAAAGGCATCTAATGTTGCGCTCTTTTTATGAAGCATGTAGAGATACATATATTGTGAGTAATCATCTATGAAGGAGATGAAATATCTCTGACCATGTGAGTCCATGTCTGGACTACATATATCAGTATGTATGATTTCTAATATGTCCGAACTCCTATTGGCACCTTTATTTGACTTGTTGGTCTGCTTTCCCTTTATGCAGTCCACGCAAGTCTCAAAATCATTAAAATCTAGAGTATTAAGTACCCCTTCGTTTACCAATCTTTTAATTCTTTCTATGGAGATATGACCTAGTCTCCGGTGCCATAATTTAGAGGAATCTTCTTTAATAACACATATTTTAGTGCTAGTGTGAACATGCATTGAATCATAAGTGACATTGTTTTGTAAATTAATGCAGTAAAGACCATTAGACAAAATACCATTCCCAACATAATCAGATTTATAAAATAGACTGAAAGATTTTTTTTGAAAAGTTTAAGGAATATCCAAAAGGTACAAGCCTTGAAACTGAAATCAAGTTTCTAGAAAAACTTGGAACATAAAAGGTATTTTCTAATTCTAAAACAAAGCCACTACTTAAAGTTAAATAACATGTTCCTATAGCTTCCACATGCGAGCCCATCTTGTTTCCTCATAAGATGCTTTGCTCACTTCCCACCGTTTTTCTTAAGTTTTGCAAACCCTACAAGGAATTCGAAATGTGAATTGTTGATCCAGAATCAATCCACTATGTGTTAATATTGACATTAACCATATTAGGTTCATAACAAACAAACGAGATTAAATTACCTTTGTCCGCAAGCCATTTCTGAAATTTGGTGCATTCCTTCTTCATGTGTCCCTTCTTTTTACAGAAGAAACACTTGGAATCAAAATTAAAAATTAAAAACTGAAGGGAATTAAAATGCAAGCTTGGGGACCAAACAGATAAATTTATAGCCAAGCTTCCATCAAGCTTCTGATGGCTATGTGTCAAGTGTTCCACAAATCAAGGTAGAGAACTCTAGATGAAGTAATGGACCACTTCAGAAGCTCCCAACAAGAAAATTAATTAACTGCAGTTGATTTCCTTAATTTAAGGAAATTACTGCAGTTGGTTTCCAGAAATTAAGGAAAGACTTCAGTTGGCTTCCATAACTGTAGGCAGCAATTGGTAAAAAGATTAATGGAACTTAACAAATAAAACTAATTAATTAAAAAATGACATATAAAATGACTCAAACAAATTGACATATAATATTCATAAATCATGATATAAGCATATATTATTATAACAAAACCTATTTATAATTTAAAAACAATTATAATAAATGGTTAAAAATATTATTACATATTTTTTAATATATATAATTAACCTTTATACTAATTATTTTATAATTAATAATATAATTTAAAAGAATTATAAATTATTTTAATTTTAATAGTTTCACAATTTCAATTTTTTTTTTCATCCTATTGTTTTGACATTTTTTAAGAGAAATAACATTAATCAATATTTGATTTGAAGCATATAAATATTTTAATAATTATTATAAATAGATGCTATTATCAATCGTTCAATGTATTTAATAGATATGCCAATTATAAATAGATGCTATTAACATTTATCAATCATTGAGTTTATTTAATTTATATAACTGGGAGTAGTGTAATGCCAAATACAAACGATACGATTTTCGATTTTCTATGGAGGGGAGGACGCGTGATGATCAGAAGGGGGCGCAGATGTTTTAGAGGTCATCATATTTTTAAATTCCGAGAAGTCTAAGAGACCGTTGCCGTCGGAATCATATGAGTTTATCATTTTCTGGCAATTGGCCAACTCTTCACCCTCCGTCAACCCCAAATTCGATAGCACCTGTTGAAGCTCCGTGGGAGAAATGAATCCATCATTATTCATATCGTAGACCTTAAAAGCCTCTCTCAAACCATCGCCCCCATCACCGTCGTTTAATTTATCTTCAAGAAGAGACTCACACACCATAACGAATCCGTCGAATGTCAAGCTTCCATCTTCGCTCTCAGATATTGGTGCAACCACATATTTTAACTCTTCTTCCGAGATGTCCATTCCCAGTCTTTTCAAGTAGCAATTAATTTCAGGTACACTCAGCTTCCCGTCCCCATTTTTATCCAACATCTCAAACAATCTGCGGATATTCTGTGTGTCTGGACAAAGCCCCATTTACGCTGTAAATTATCTGGACAAAGTTAAGACGTGTATTATATGGTAATTGCAATCTGGGCTTTCAGATATTATGCGATCTCTAAATAGAAAACATGAGCGTGGAAATGCAATTTATAGTAAAATGCTATGCTCCAGAAAGGTCGCCCTACTCGTACTCCGCCAATCGTTGTGACCTTAGGGTAACGGCATGATTTTTATAGAAATTTTGTGTCTAACAAAATGAAAAACAAAATTAATGTCTAACAAATTGAAAAACTAGAAGTTGATCACTCTATTTAGAGCTGCGATTTTATCGTTTTCGAAGGTGTCATAATGCAAAATCGTACTGAGTAACAACGATGTTGTTAACATAATAGTTATGAAGTTTGAGTTCGAATTCCATTTGATTCGATTTTATTCGATAAAAAAAAAAAATTACCGTTTATATTTTATATGGAAAATATTTAGGAGCATACATCGAATAAAAAAAAATTGACTGAGTAGACAATTGACTGTTTCTACTCCGTATGGAAAAAATTTGGGAGCATACATTTTATAATTACTAAAAAAAAGTGTTTTTTTTTCAAAATATTAAAAGGTTTAGCTCTCTTTAAATTCATTGGCCCTGGCTAGACTTTTTTCTCGCTTTAATATGTAACTTGAAACAATTGTTAATGTTAATTGGAAATAATTATTATTTCTATTTTTATTATTATATAAATCTAAATCAAAAGATAGAGTTGTATCCTTTTTAGGTAAATTAGTAACTTCTTCTTCAAATAAAGCCTACCTATATTTCCACACCATTGATTCTCTCAGATTAACAAGTGAGATTCTCTCAAATTAGCAAATGCACAGGGCGATTTTTTTAATATGAAATATTTGAAATATTTTTATGGATAATAAATTTATCTCAGCATTGAGATAAAAAATAAAAATATTTCATATTATTAATAAAAAATTTATTTTAGTATTATAATAAAAATTAAATAATAAAAAATAGAAATATATATTGCATAAACTCATATAAATTAACTATGCATGTGAGGGTCCCCTGTAAACTCACTAAACTTTAAAAAATGAAAAATCTAAAAGCCTAATAGCATTAAGGAAAGGAAAGGACGTTGTCAAAATACTCTTCAATCGAATAAAATGATTTGTGCACCGTGGACGATTACGATGTGTTTGCCGCTAGGATTGCAACACGCTGCAAACGGTTTTCCCTCATGTTATCTAGGTGTCTTCATCATCGTTATTACCGGTTAGATTACCAATTTTGTAGTCATTTGAAATCGTCAACCTGTTCCTACATAATTGGATTTGTTGAATGGACCGGAAAGATGTCTCTCCAACCGTTCGGACAAATGGAACGCGACCTCTCGAAACATTTCAACCGTGTCGAATCCAGTTTCACGTATTAATTATCGAATCGAACCGAACTCGCCAATTTTCGAATTCTTTAGCCCGATTTGGCCGAATTGGGTAACTATGGTGTGCACGTATTAATTATCGAATCGAACCGAACTTGCCAATTTTCGAATTCTTTAGCGCGATTCGGCCGAATTTGGTAACTATGGTTAACACCATTTTAAATCAGTGAGAAGTTTAAATATCCCATATGGGAAGTTGAATCGCAGAGAAGTTTCAACCCTACTTAATAACAACGATGTTGTTAACACCATTTTATGTGGACAGGTAAGAAAAACAAGGGATACACCTTGCTAACGGAGAATCTTTGTTTAATTAAACAAAGAATCTTTGTGGGTGGGGTTTCAAGAACATGAAATTTGGTGGGTGGGATTGGAAGAATATGATTTGGTTTGGTTTTGTTTTAGTTTTGGCAAAAAATTTGATTCTGAAAAGCTTTGTGTTGGAAAAGCACAAAATAACAAAAATAATTTACATAGAGTAATACAAGTTGTGGTTTTTAAATTGATCATATAAAAATTGGTGAGGGGTGAGGGGTATTTTATACTTTTTCTGACTATTTAGTTAAAATATGACTTAACTCGTCTTGACTCAACTTGACTGAAAGTTAACTCACTCTCTAATTTTAGTCAACTCTTCATGTGGGAGTAATTAGCTATTTCAACACTCCCCCTTAATTATGACCGCTAAATTAAAACATAACTCATCATAACTCAAACATGTATGTTGGTCTATGTCTCAGCTAAGCTTACAACAATCAAGTTTCTTTTGTGAAACTCAAACACATATCACTCGATTTAAAAGGCTTCAAGTGGACTTCTTCATTGCTCACAAGTTCTCTAATAAAGTGATATCTAGTATCAATATGCTTGCTCTTTTGATAAAACACACTATTCTTGGATAGTGTAATTGTTGAGGTGTTGTCACAATATATTATTGTTGATCCTTGTTGTGTCTGCTTGAGTCCATCTAGTACTCTTCTTAACATACTGCTTGACGTGTTGTTGATGGCGCTGCTACATATTATGCTTCTGTTGATGGAAGTGCCACAATAAGCTTCTTCTTAGATGCACATGAAATCACACTTTAACCAATATGGAACACACAACCAGAAGTGCTCTTCCTATCATCCAAACTGCCTGCAAAATCACTATATATATATATATCTAATCAAATCCTTCTTCTATGTTCTTGCATATATTATGCCACAATCTCTAGTTTTGTTATGTATCTCATAATTACTTTTCATTCTCTCCAATGTGTGTCTTTTGGAGTCTCCATAAATATGGGAATCAAACTCACTCCTTGCATAATATCCGTTCTTGTAGTTGTGAGATACAAGAGGTTGTCAACCAATTTTTTGAATAGAGTTGGATTGACATCTAATACTTCATCATCCTTACTTAACTTTGTACCTGTGCAACTAGTCTAGGGAAGGTTTACAATTTTCCATCCTAAATATTTGCAATAAATGTTTGGCATATTTATTTTGACAAATGAAAATTCATTTTTCAGATTGCTCAACTTCTATGCCAAGAAAATATTTCATAAGTCCGAGATCTATCATCTCAAATTCTTTCTTCATGGATGCTTTAAATTCATCTAATTCAAAATCACTTGTATAAATCATGTAATCCACATACAAAGAAAATCAAAGTTTTTCCATGCTTATTTACCTTTGTGTACAAGGTAGGCTCAATGTTGCTTCTGCAAAATCCATTCTTGATCATGTAGCTGTCAATTCTACTATACAAAGCTCTAGTTTCTTGCTTGAGTTAGAGCGGTGTCTCCAACCTGTAAAATTTATCGTTTTCATCTTCAACTTCATAACCTTGAGGTTGCTTCACATAAATTTATTCTTCTAGATTTCCATTCAACAAGGTTGATTTCACATCCATCTGATATACTTTCCATTTGTTCTGAGTTGTTGTGGCTAGAATTGCTCTTACAGTATCCAATATGGCTATCGGAGCAAACGTTTCTCCAAAGTCTATTCCCCGTTGTTGTGATAATCCTTTTGCTACAAGTCTCTTTTTAAATCTGTCAATTTCTCCTTTCTCATTCAGCTTTATCTTGTACACCCATTTTACACCAATGAGGTTTTTGTCCTTTGGAAAATCAATCAAATCAAAAATAACATCAATGCAAAAGTTTTAAATAACAACCAAATCATCATAAATATCTTTCGGACTTCTCATCTTTCTCTTACCATTACTTGATTCGTCACCTTATTGGATGCTAGGAGAATTCCAATCTGTTGATATGCTTGAGGATCCATGTTTCTTAGAAAATTTTGGAGTCCTTGCTCGTGTGACTCTATTTGGTGTCTTCACCTGTGATTCTTGTTGCTCATTTTCTGCTACATCATCTTATTCCATCAGTGGCACTTGTGAATCAACATTTTTGTCTATACTCCAATTCCATGACTCTTGTTATTTGAACACAACATCTCTGCTGATTATGGTCTTCTTGGCGACAAGGTTATACAATTTGTGAGATTTTTACTTCTCACTATAACCAATAAATATGCATTTTCACTCTTACCATCTAACTTTCCTCTTATCTCCTTAGGCACATGTGCATAAGCTACACATTCAAACACTCTGAGATAAGATACGGTGCATGGAATACATGCCCATGCTTCTTCTGGTACTATGTTCATCACGCTCTTTCTAGGAGATATGTTTATCACATAAACAATACATGCAACTGCTTCTGTTCAATACTCATTAGACAAGTTTCTTCCTTTCAACCTGCTCTTTCCCATGTTCATAATTGTCATGTTCTTTCTCTTTGTGACACCATTCTTCTGTGGTGTGTATCTAGTTGTAAATTGTTTTATGATTCCATGTTATTTGCAGTAATCATGGAATGTCTTCGAATCATATTCTCCACCATGATCTGACCTCAATACCTTGAGTTGGCAATCACTTTGGTTCTCATCTAGGGCTTTGAATTCTTTAAACTTTGAAAAATTTTCAGACTTCTTCTTTTAGGAAGTAAACCGAACTCCTTCTACTATAATCATCAATGAAAGCAAGGAAGTAATTACTTCCACTAATCCATTGTGCCCTCATAGGTCCACACAGGTCTGTATTCACTAGCTCAAGAGGTTGCTTTTCTCTGTATGCAACTCCCTTTGGAAAAATTTCACAGCGTTGCTTTCCCAAAATGCAACACTCACAAATACTAGCAGGTTGTTTGATGGGAGGTAACCCTCTAACCATTTGTTTTTGTTGCAACAATATTAAACCAGAGAAGTGCAAATGTCCAAACCAAAAGTTTCATAACCAATAATCATTAGAACATGCAACTGTAAACGAATTGACTTGATCGCTGCAATTCATAATTAGAGGAAAGAGTTTGTTCCTCGTCATCTGCACCTTTCTTATCGGCTTCTTTCTTGGGGTCTCGTCATATATAACACATTATTTTCCTTAACAAATAACTTTGTATCATTTATGCGTCAATTCACCAACATTTATTAAATTATGTTTCAGACTAGGGACATAATATATCTATGATTGTCTTCGACTACCCCTACTTGGTCAGAATGTTGACCACTCATTTCCATCTACAACCATATTCTTGTCAGTCCCCAACTTTACCTTTTTCTTCACAGATTGATCCAAATTTGCAACCAAATTCTTGTTGCCTATCATGTGGTTACTACAACCACTGTTTAATAGTAAGACATTATCAGGCGGTTCATGCATGGTATGGAAAGCTAGGAACATGGAGTCACTATTATATGCAGTGACATTATCTCTTTGTTTTCCTTGATCAACTATCTTCTTCTTGCAATCACGGGCATAGAGACCAAATTTATTACAATAATAACACCTCACCCTGGATTTGTCAACTCTTTGATTATTGTTGAAGCTTATGTTTTCTCTTCCACTTTCATGTTCCCTCTCTTTTCTTCCACCTCTTTGACCACCATTTTTTCCGCCTTGTCCTCTCCCTCTCGATCTACCTCCACCTTGACCTTTGTCTCTTAAAATAAAAACCTGGCTTTTTAAATCAATTTCTAAAGTGGAATCCTTATTTTCATCTATCCTTGCCTCATGGGATAGAAGTGATCCCATCAACTCATCAATTTTTAATGTTTCCAAATCCTTGGCTTCTTCTATGGTTTCTACCACAACGTCAAATTTTGTAGACAAAGACCTGAGGACCTTCTCAACCACTGTTTGATCTTTAATATCATCACCATAAATTTTTAATTTATTTAGGACAATCATGACCTGATTCATGAGTGAATAGATGTCCTACGTCCCCTTCATCTACAAACTTTCAAAGTCTCTCCTAGTATTTTGTAACTTAACAATATTAACTTTGCCCATACCTTTAGAGCTTGTCACCAAGCTATCCCATGATGTATTTGATAAAGGCGTGATCATAATTTTCTGTAATACTTCTCAGTCCACTCCTTGTTGGATAAGCTGCAATGCTTTTCCATTCTTCTTTTGTGTTTCTTCCATAGTTCCCTCTCTGCATTAATGAGGGTTTGTTCTTCTGCTTCATTCTTAAGTTCATAAAATCCATTCATGACATAGTCCCAAACATCTTGTGCCTTCAACGTGGTCTCCATCTTAATGGCCCACACATCATAATCATTCCATGTAAAAAGTGGAAATTGTGACTAGAAGTTGAATGAAGCCATCTTAAAAAGAAATTTCTCTTCAAATAATATTAGGAACTCTTCTTCAAAGAATAATAAATCTCCCTTCTTTTGTTTTTTGTTTTTTTAACTTTATAGGAACCTTTTATAAAGAACCTTACAAAACACTCTATTAAACTTATAAAACCTTTTTTAAAAACCTTCCAGCACACCTTTATTTTTGTTTTTTATAAAAAAAAATTATTTATAAATAACTCCACTCAATTATGTAACCAAACCTCCTTAATATAACCTCTTAAAAAAACCTCATGGACCGAAATCCCTTTTAAAAAATGGTTGTTACGATTTCAACAAGTTGCATACGTGAACCTTGGAGCAAATCCCTTTGACTTGTCTTTCACCTTTATGCCTTCAACTTCGAAGTTTGACTCTTCACTTGATTAAAGAAGCCTTGTCTTCTTGAGGGTTGCATGCTAACGCTACCCAAGATAAAAGGACTCGCGTTAGTGCTCTAACGCATCATAAGCATAGGGAACCCGCATGCTCCAAATACACAATAAGTTTACCACTTGTAACGCGGTGTTTGTTGACACCCGTTTGCGTTATAACGCCATGTGTACAACCTACAAGGTGAGGTGTGTTATAGCATAAAACAAGAGAAAAACTATTTCTCTTCTCTCACACACAGATTGTTGCTAATCCACTTTTCCCTTCTCTCTGTAACCTTGCTTTGATACCAATTTGTTGGAAACGCAGAGGAAGAAAGGCACAAAATAACACAAATAATTCATGCACATAATAACATGATTTGCGGCTCTTCAATTAATCACACATAAACTTGATGATTACAATGAACCATGTGAGGGGTATTTAAACTTTTTTCGACTAGTGACTCGCCTAAAATAACTTGACATGTAATCACTCACTAAATTCGACTTTACTTAAAATATGATTTAACTTGACTTGACTCGACTTGAATAAACTTGACTCAGTGAATTGATGCCCTAATTTTAGCCAACTCTTCATGCAGGAGTAATTAACTATTTTAACACTTTGGAACCATAGAAAAGTACATTAGAAGGATGTTTGTGGATTCGCTAAAATTAGTTATAGATAATTCGACAAAGATCCTTTTATTAGTGGTCTTGATAGTTATAAATTATCTCAGGAAATAATACATCTCTTAGATTCCAAAGGCTATTTATACCTAACCAATGCCAAAAAGAGTGGAGACTTCACCTTTCTCTAATAGTTTCTAGCTGACTCCTACATATTTGGGTCTAGAGGGAAAGTTAGACGGCGAATGGAACTACTTCATAAAGGAGGTATGCATCAATGGCATCAACCTAAATAAATCAAAGAATCTACTTGTATGTAGCTAGAGCACTTCTTCTAGAAGGGTGAGAGCAGAATATGCATGAATTCATTACTCTTTCTAATATGGATCAAGGATCTTGTTGGTGGAATAATATAATATGGAACTGCTACATCCCCAACAAGCTAAAATGTTTCATCTAGTTAGTCTTGCAAAATAAAATATTAATTAGGTAAAAGCTCAGAAAAAAGAGGTTTTTCTGGGAAAAATCTATGTTGTCTCTTTAGGATTTAGGAAGAATCAGTGGACCACCAGTTTGTATGTTATATGATTGCCAAGAAAATATCGAAATCGATATTATAGGGTTTAAATATAAGTGATAAAATAGATTAGATCTCCATGGAGGATATTCTTCACCATTATATATAAAAGTCCAAAAACATTTGTTCTCTTCCAATTTTTGTTGCTTGGGGAATCTGTGTACTTAGAAACAGGGTTATTTTCAAAAATACAAATATCAACATAATCTAACGATATTCCAATATTGTGTCTCTTTCCAAGAAATATAACCTAAAACAAAATAGAGGAAACCAAATAAAGATCAATTTCCCAATTATTTCACAATGCTTTATATCTATTCAGTTCAAAATTGGCATAGGGACAGGAACTAACATGAAGGATAAGTTAATTGCATGTTGGGCACTTATGTATCTTGCAACTTAGAACAATATTAAATGCATTAAAATTTTAGGAGGCTCAAAATTCCTAACAGATTGGTTGGCGAGTAAAGCTCATCTAGAAGTCCTAAACCTTTCTCCTTAGAAAATCAAAATTAAGGAGTTAAAGAATCACTTCCTAGAAATCAACTTTCAACACATCCACAGAGAGCTAAACATAACAGTAGATCTTCTATGGAAGAGAACTCTTTCTATGGACACAGATTTCATCTATTTTGAAGGATTTGTTGGTAGCTCAATTCAAAATGCTCTACCTATTACTAAATAGAACTTTCTGGTTTTTTCTTTATGTAAAAAACAAAGATGGTTTCTCTTAACAAGTTGTTTGTTGCAGATTTTTTGCTATGAATTTTACTGTATATGCATGTACTTTTTTTATTCTACAAGATTAATTTGAGAAAATCCACCATTTTACATCTTGATCTTGTATATATAATGTGAATTAAACCCAAAAAACTATATAAAACATTCGCAATAATAATTATACAAGTATCAGTATGTTTTTTTAATAATAATTATACAAGTATTAGTATGTTTTTAACAAAAAAATATGGTATCAATGTGCAATGAATATATGAGCGCTAGTGCTTTTAATTTTATATATGTTTTCGGTAATTAAATGTGTATTAGTGCATATTATAGGAACAAGTATTGGAAAAAAACTAGTACTAGAAGAGAAAGCTTCTGCTAAAAAAAAACCTATGTTTCTTCCTTTTAGTTGTAATAAACATCTATCCTAATGGATGAGGGTTTTTTTTTAAGTTGTATCATCTTATAAATTCAACTATTCACAATTAATTACACTGATAGACATTCCTCTGCGGGGTTAGACTAAGTAGATTTGACCAATCATAGAAGTTTATTTTCATCCTCCTCTATCAAATAAAAAAATTGACACATTAGCCCAATGAAATCACCGTTCATTTATTAGCAGTATCCACCAATGTATTGTAGGCCATATCTTAGTCAATCCTATTCACAGATATTGGGTATTTTTTATGCTCGAATGTGTATTCCCGAAAGATATTCGAAGAACTATGGAGAAAATTACAAGGCAACCTCAAACGAAGTAGTTATGGCAGAGTCCCAATCAATCCAAATGCACCCTCCTCTCCATAATCATACACCCTTCGATCTCCCTAACGAAAATGAAACCATTGGAAAAAATTAGAATATAATATTCTTATTTGACGAAGCATAGTTGGATGAACATTACCAACACCTTCCATGAATTGGAAGGAGATCATGTTGATGAATTTCAAAAGCATTACATAGGTCTTGTCAAACCCATCGAGCCTTTGTTGCCTCACTCTTTTGACCTCAACAAAACCAACTCGGTTTTCCTTTGTTTTCTAATGTCGGAATCTGTAAGGAGAGGTTAATCATCTATAGGTAATCCGAACACAACTACCCACTTGGGATTTTTGGTGGGAAGGAAACCCAATATGGTCTTAGCCTCATCTACTCACATCACACAAGCAAGATATCTCATTGAATGGGCAACCAAAATACAAGAGTTAACAACGTTGACCCTATGACAACATGAATGGGTTCATTGTAATACATGGGCTCTTTGATGGCCTATAACTAAAGACAAAGAAGACCCACTCCACTCCGTTATTGTCTGCAACATCATTATGGTTTTTTTGAGGATATATACAAGAAAACCCATTTGGTGTATCTAATATCTATGCAGTGAAGATAAATCTTTCAATTATACAGTTAGTGTTTTTTCTCATAAGCATTTGGCTTCTACATTGTTGAAAATAATATTGTATATACACGGTTCTTTCTATAAAATTTCATTCGGTATACATTGTTTTCTTCTGTGGAAAAAATTGTTAGGTATACAAAGTTTTGTTTTCGTGAAAATTCATTAGGTGTAGATGGTTTCTTTGACTGTTATTTGATACAAAGTATCTTTTCTAAGAGTATCATATGGGTTAAAAACGATGAACAATAAGTGGAGAAATGAAAATGTTAAGCATAAACATAACATGTCATTTGCAAATAGTAAGTATGTCAAATCTAAGCCCCTTCCAATTTTAATACTATTCAAAATCCTTTTTCTTTTTACATCCTCAATTGATTGGCCCAAACCTTTAACAACAAGAAGGAAAAGGTAGGGACATAGACAACATCCCTATCTAAGCCCTCTAGAAACCTTAAAAAAAACTTGAAGACAATCCATTTATTTACATGCAAAAATTAATGTAAGATATGTATCCCATAATCCATCAAACCAAAAATAAGGAAACAACAAAGTGGATAAAAATAAAGCTAAGATAAATGCAAGTCACTTTGTCATATGCCTTTGAGATATGGATCATGTAAATTTTTGTTGGGGTATGACCTAACTTAATAGAATGGATCACCTCCTAGTTTCACCCTATTGCTTCATGAATTTGATGACCTTAGAGAAACCCAAACTGCTCAGGAGACACATAACCTGAAAAAATAGGTTATGATATTACTACAATCACTTTTGCAATAACTTTATGAACATTATTACACAGATATTTGTTGAAAAAAATAAAGGAGGTGGTACAATCTACATTTGGAATGAGTACAAGGAATTTTGGATTCATTTTGCTCAGCACTTTCCCATGTAACCACACATCCTCCACTACTTGGTGGAGATCCTCACATAAAATCTCAAAAAAATTGTGAAAAAGTTTTACCATCCATCCTAAATGAATTAAGGCCCTGCAACAATTCTTCACATGTCACTGGACTATATAGTTAATTACACACTTCCTCGTTCACCATATGAGGCAAGAGAGAAGCTACCTTAAGAATTTCAACAAAATTAACTCCCATAGGTTCCCTCAAAATGGATTCAAAGTGTTTCCTTACCATAACCACCAATCCTTAGAAGTTCCAGACCCATAATCCATACAAATTTGGAATTCCCCAACTTGTATTTTGAATTCTCATATGTGTAGAAAATTTATAAAAATCTTTGTATTATTGTCTCCAAAGGCCAACCATTTTGCACTACTTTTAAGCCTCCAATCTCTCTCGTTTTAAAATAGTAACTTTGATTTTTTTTCCTCCAAATATTTAATCTTCTAAAGGACCATCTCATTTGATAATCCCTTTATATTATTGGATAGCTTTGTCATCTCTTCCTCAATCTCTTACTAAAGGGAATCCCATTTACATAAATATTTTGATGCCCATTCTAATACTTTTTATTTGACCAACTTAAATGAATTAACAATTTTATCATAAGGGGAAAATGTGCTTGACAAATGAAAAAGGACCCAAGTTAACTTAATTAGACAACAAAATATTCCTCCATACTCTAACCTAGGTTATAACTAAATGGGGTTCTTTATTTTTGCAACAAACTATCCCATTCTAAAATACTAGGAATGATCATAAAGTCTACTTCCATTGACCCAAGAGCTTACTTATTGAACATATATCAAAATATCATCACATATTAGAATTTTTCCTAGTCTCTTCATGATCCCATTGACCTCTCCTCAATTATTTGTCCATGTCACTTTGACCTCCAAAGGTTCTACATCTATTAGGTTTACCACCTCCAATTGGTTGAGAAA
>APFE030040846.1:1584-17080 GCA_000404065.3 Pinus taeda | reverse complement strand
CTTTTTTTCTTTTTTTTTTCTTTTCTTTTTTTTTTAGAGAGAAAAAACCATCATAGATTATATTAAGAAAATATAATGATCTGAATACATAGAAAATATGCAACCAGATTCCTAATACTGAAAAGTGTCAGGTATGCCCAATCATCTACTTAAGCTGTGAATATCTTGCCCTATGATCCAAATTGGACAGCCACCTAAATAGGCGTTGCTTAAACCCTGCGTAGTCTAAACTTTATAGTAAAGATCAGGCCGTTTGAATGTGGACTGAATCAGAGATGACTTACCTAGCCAAATGTGCTGCAGTTAAGGAATGCCCCCTGTTATCCCATTTGAATTAACTAGTAGAGAGCAAACCCATCCACTTCAGCGGTGAATATTTCACCGTAGGATCCAAATAGCAACAAAATAGGCCATGCTTAAACCCCTGCACAGTCTAAAACCTTTTACTAAAGATCATACCTTTTGAATTTGGACTGAATCAGGCATGGTTTCTCTTGCCAAATATGTTGCTGTTAAGGAATGTCCCTGGCACCATTAGCAAAGAATATCAATGGAGAGAGCCGGAGCGCGTTGCGAAGGGGCCGCCATTGCACAACTACCAATCATAGACAGCCATGGGGTTTTCTAGCTGGCCCCGCAGTTTTCGGGTAAGCTTTCCTTAACATCCCATGTCGTTTTTCGGGGTATCGTGACGTGCTTTTACGCCAGCCTTCATGCTCTGCATGTTTTTGTCTCGTCGCCATGTCTAGCTCAATAGCCTCAAGATCATCCTCTTTATAATCTGGTCTTCCCAACAGTTTATAGTTTCTTTAGCTACGTTCCCCGTGCCCGAGCGCAGGGCTCCTCCTTGCGCCTTCTGTGCTTTCTCCTCGTTTCTTCTCTGGGCCATGCTCTTTTCTCTGTTGGTGGTTGGCTTTCCTTCGGCATTGCTGGCATTCTCTCCGGTAATAGGATCATCTTCCAAGGGCAGTCACATTTCTGATTGGTTTTCCTTTATCATTAAGATCTTTAGATTTCTGAACATTTTGTTCATTATCTTTATGGTTCTCCTCCTTGCATATGTGGTCGGGAGACTCATGATGGGATAATTGCTGCTCCTTGTTGGGATATTGCTACTGAGAATCCGTTCTTGGTTTTCGCTTCCCAGTATCTACACCTCTGGAATCATGTGCATCTCTCTTCTTAGGATTTTAAAGTCTCGCTTTTTTATCTACAGTCCTTGCTCGGACTTCCGACTCAAAATTGGTCACTGGTGGTGTATATTCCGAGTATACTGCTGCTGTTTTGATTGCCACCCCCAGCCCTCGGCATAGTTTGTGTTTTGGGTGTGGCAATCATCACCCTTTCTCTGGTTTTCCCGGCTGTAACTTCAGCTTTTTTCCGGTATCTCTCTCGGATTCACAGTTTTGAATTTCCTCGGCGATTACGTTCATTAATTCTTCTGGGAATCCCTCAGGCTTGACAGCGTCAACCTTAGATCCTAAGTCAATCTGCCGGCTGCTCACATAATGTGTTCGGCTAATTTGGGCCATACCTTCAGTACCCGACTGTCCTTTCTTATCCTTCTGTCCTCGAAAATAATAGTAGTTTTTTCTGAACCTTCTCTGATCGTATCTATGTCTCTGGTGACATATCTTTTTTAAGCTACCTTTTCTGTACCAGCCCTCTCTCTTATGTCAAGATCAACCTTCCATCCAAGTATTTTGTGACTGTCATTTTCTTCTTCGGGATTTGTTCTTTCTCGTTCATCATATTTTGGCCCTTCTGGGGCCTTCGGTTGTCACCTTCCTCCATCATGTCGAATGGAGATGACTCTACTTCCACCCAGGCCCTCATAAATGCCACAATTGAAGCAGAACGGGCCCACGGCGCCCCCAACAGCTGGCATGCCACCGTGGAGGACATGTTATTATCCGGTAATGCCACACAATCTCCTATCGTGGAAGGGGTCAGTTCCCATCTGTTGCCTCGGGAGCCAAGTAGCAGCAAAGGAGACCTTCCAGCTCATGATAAGCCTTATAACAATCACTGCCATCCCACTAAAACGGGCCCACCTCCGAAGGCGGTCTCTGTTAATAGTGTCTTCCTTGCAGAAAGAATTGGCAGTTTACAAAAATTAGCTCTAGTTGGGAAATGGCATTTCCCGCACATGAAGGAGTCGGAAATGAGGAATTGGCTGACGGAAAAGTGGTCCCCACTAATAGGCTACACCCCTATTATTCCGCGTCTTATGAAGGACTGGTTCTCTTTTCACTTCCTCAAAGTGACGGATCTGGAGATCATTCTCAGCAAACCATGGGTAGCTGGCAAAGGCTTCCTATCATTGCTAAGTGGTATATGGGTTTCGATCCTTTAAAGAACACACCTACAAATTGTATGATCTGGGTCAAGCTGCCGAACTTGCCCCTGGAATTATGGTCTTCTGAGACCCTCTCAGAAATAGGGAACTCGATCGAGAAGTTCATTTATGTTGATCCATGGTGCAGGGGTGAACGGGACAAGAGGGTTGCGTGGATCCTCATAGAGAAACCATTCAAAGGTGCATACCCAGAATACATCGATATCATTTGGGACGGTATGCATATTAGGCAGAGATTAGATTTTTGGGGCATCCCATTTCGATGCTCTAGATGCCACAGAACGGGGCATCTCATCAAGGACTGCAAGTTTCGCATCAACAGAAGGCATAAGAAGTCTCTCTTCTTAAAGGGTTGGAATCGGGGGTCGGACTCTCTCTCCGTGGATCTTGGTATCCAGGACTGCCACCCCATCTATCAAGCCGAGGACCCTTCCAGAGCTAATGCTTCCCCCCGTGTCTCTCCCTTTCTTCCATTTGAGGTGGCTCCCGTCTCTCCCATTCCTGAACCCTTCGTGGAGAAATCAGTTCCCTCCCCTCCTGCCATGAATCAAAGGGATTTCACGGTTGGCTCACACACTATTCAGATTTCTTCTTCCCCTTCTTCCCTTGCTCGCTCCCCACCTCATCTCCGGATTGGGCCCTCAAAAGGTAAAGAACCGGCTGACGCACCTACCCCTTTTAACTCTCCATCTGATTCGCCTATCAATAACCTCGAGAGTGACATCGACCTTTTCATACAAAGGAACCCTTTAGAGTTTGAACCACTCACCATTCACAAACCATCCCGGCCCCTCCACCTCTCCATCAGTCCTAATTCTGCCAAGAACATCACCATAAGGAAGAAAAAAAAGGTGACAGCAGACACTTCAGAGGCAGATCGATTACCACTGATTTTGGTATTACTAATCTATCGCTAGTGGAAGTGCCTATTTTGGACTCTGAAGCCCCACAGCCTCTTAGAGCAAGCATGGTTGGTGAGTCTTCTAGATGACCTTTCTTATCTCGATCAATATCAGGGGTTTGGGCACCCCCCAAAAATTCTTGGCGCTTAAAAAATTTTTCTTTCAGGCCCGTCCAAAATTTGTTTTCATTCAAGAAACCATGCATTCCAGCAGGGTGTCTATAGCTTTCTTCAAGAAAATGTTTCCTTCTTGGTTTATGGTAGCTACTGAGGCGAATGGTTTATCTGGCGGTTTAGCTGTCCTTTGGGATCCCGCATGGATTAAAGCTAAAGATTTCAAATGTTGTGTCGGGATCATGATTTCGATGTTGGTCAGAGGACACGCTCTCATGTTAAATCTCCTAAATGTCTATGCTCCATGTAGGAACAAATCTCCCTTTTGGGAGAGGTTGTTTGCTTCAGAAATTCTAGACATCGACTCTCTGCCAATAGCTGGGGACCTAAATGTTACTCTTAGTCCTGACGAATGTTGGGGAAATTGCAGGAAGAGAGACTTTCTGTCTGACAAGCTCAGAATGGGGTTACTCAGCAGGAACCTAGTGGATGTAAAACCTGAACAATTGAAGCCAACATGGGAAAATGGCAGAATGGGGCAGGCTTATATTGCCAAAAGGATCGACCGCTTCCTTATAAAAGCCAGTGTGATCGAAAAATGGGGCATGCCATTCTCTTCCATTGCTAACGAGTTCTCCTCCGACCACAGGCCCATTGCACTCGAATGGAGAGCATTACAATACAGAAGGGAATACTATTTTAAATTCAACAGGATCTTTCTAGAGGACAAATCCTTTAACGATGTAATCTCAAACAAATGGATGGATATGAAGGGGTCGGCTTCGGCGATTTTCTCTACCTTTCGGGAAAAAATCCAAAGTCTTAAAAAGACAGCAAAAGAATGGCAACCTCAGAAAATTAAGCAAGATAAAGAAGAGCTCTTAAACATCTATAAGGAATTGGAAGCCATCACATCGTCCTCCTTCCACAATATGTCTTTCGAAAAAAAGAACCTCATCAGGGCTCTGGAAAAAAGGAAGCACAAGCTCCTCCTCAGAGAAGAGGCATTATGGAGGCTAAAAAGTAGAGCGTTGTGGCTTAAGGAAGGGGATCGCAACACCAAATTTTCTCACAATTTTGCAAATGCCAGAAGGAGGAGGAATTTGATATGGAAGATAGAGGATGGTAACGGTGGCTTTCTCTATTCCCAGGAGGAAATCTCTAACGAAGCTGCTCGGTTTTTTCAGAAGCAGTACAAAAGGAATCAAAGTAATGCAAGTGATATGTTTTGGGCTGCAGAGTTAATGCTTGAAATGTTTGATGAGTGCTCATATGAAAACTTCATTAAACCAGTCACAGAAGAAGAGCTCCTTGCCGCCATGAAAGCATCTATAAAGGACAAGAGCCCAGGCCCCGATGGCTGGCCCATCGAATTCTTTTTGCATTTCTATGATATGTTCAAACAAGACCTGTTGAATATGGTGGAGGCTTCACGCATGTCAGGAAATATACACTCTGCTCTATCTTCCACTCTTATCGCTCTAATTCCTAAAAAGAAAAATTCTGTATCCTTCCAGGATTACAGACCAATCGCTCTCTGTAATTCTCTATTCAAAATTACCACTAAAGTCATTGCGGAAAGGATGAAGCCTGTGTTTAACCTCTTCATTACCAGAGATCAACATGCTTTTTTAAAGGATCAGAATATATGGGATGTCGTGGCTCTGAATCAGGAATGTCTCTTCTCTCTCCGAACAAACAACATCAAGGCGGTCATTCTAAAGATTGACCTGAAAAAAGCCTACGACTGTGTGGATTGGGGTCTCCTCAGAATCTTGCTGGCGAAAATTGGTTTAAGAACAAAAGGTATAGAACGGATCATGGCGTGCGTTGAAAATATTAATTTCTCGGTTATCATCAATGCATTCCATCCCCTTTCTTCAAAGCAGAGAGGGGTCTCCGTCAGGGTTGCCCCCTCTCACCGTTGCTTTTCATTCTGGTTATGAATACATTAAGCTTACATCTCAACAAAACAGCTTCCGAGTTTAGATACAGGCCGATCAAGATTTGCAAGGACTTCTTCTTATCCCACAATCTCTTTGTGGATGATATTCTCATCTTTGCAATGCTCTGCAAAGCCTCATGGCAATGTCTTTTCAGCATCATTATCAAGTTTCAGTCCGCTTCAGGTATCTGTATAAACAAGGATAAATCTAAATTATACCATAACGAGACTGACACGGAACTGGTTTCATGGATTGCCTCTCTGTTACACATTGAAGCTGTGTCGATTGGAAATGGAATTAAATACCTGGGTTTCACCCTTAAGCCATCAGGGAACAAAAAAGGGGATTGGTCTTAGCTCTTGGACCGTTTTTACAAAAGAATCTCTAGTTGGGAAATGAGGCTTCTCTCCTTGGCGGGTCGTTTTATATTAGTACAGGCAGTTTTATCACAGCTGGCGATCTACTGGGCGCATCTCTTTATCCTCCCTACTCCTATTATCAAAAAAATGAACACATTAGCAGCAAATTTTCTCTGGGGAGGGAAATCCTACCAATCAAAATTTCACCTGGTAAAGATGAATTCAATCACACTGTCGAAAAAATCAGGAGGGTGGGGCTTGCTGGACATGCGGTCGATTGGAAATGCCCTCCTCTGCAAATCTCTCCTCAGGGGTATTTATGGCAATGGACCATGGAGCACGTTTATCAACAGGAAATATCTAAAAGGTAAAAGTATTGAATTCTGGTATAGAAGGAACTCTTTGGGGATCAAAAGTGGATCCGCCATCTGGCTCAGTCTTCGTAAAAACCAGTGTTTCATAATGGGAAACTTTCGGTGGAAGATCTTTTCCGGATCAAGTATTCTCATTGGCTTTGATTCTATTAAAGATGGAATGACATCCCCTCTGCCACCAGCTCTGGTTTCTTACTTTCACATGAGAGGCATCTTTTCATGGGATAAATTGATAAAATCTTGGTCTAACACATCTCCGGTTTGGAAGGAAGAAGCAGATTTCTTACTGCCCCCACACTTTCGGTCATTGTGGAATTCTGTTCGACATGAATTACAGGGACTGGCTATTCGACGCTCGGGGTCAAAAGATGTACTAGCCTGGAATCTGCCACGCGCTCCATCTCCTGTTCGTGTAAAGGATTTATACGCTGCTCTATCGTTAAAGCCCGAGCACTCAAACCAACAAATTTTCCCTTTATCTCTTTGGAAAGTCGCTTGTCCTCTCAAGATGATTCTCTTTTCATGGCTCCTTTTCCGAAACAGAAATCTCACATGGGAGGTGCTACAGAAGAAAGGTTGGCAGGGTCCGGGACGTTGCGCTTTGTGTCTGTCAGCGGAAGAGACAAATTACTATTTGTTCTTTCAATGTCATGCTTCACAACAAATCTGGTATGAACTCTCCCTCTCCTTGGATTTTCCTCACCTTGGTTTTTCCTCTGTACAAGACAGATTTTTCTGGTGGTGTGCTCAGACAGTCACTCGGCGCACTATGTTTATCTTGGTCTGTTGGTCCATATGGAAGTGGAGGAATGAATCAATCTTTAACTGCTCCGGGAGGCCTATGTCTTCTATTATGCTCAGCATCAAGGCATACCTCGATTTTCTGGGCTAAACAGGCCTTCCTTTTCAGTTTTATGCCCTACTTTTTGGGATGTTTTGATCATCCAACTTCATTGTAATGTCTCTGAACCTCTCTACCTTTATGGAACAGTTCTACAGCATGCTATGTTCTGCAATGATCTGATTTTTACATGTCTATATTTTGGGTTTACAATATCATAAACCATTATATGTAAATTTATATTTCTTCAATATAAAAAATATGATTTTTCTTCTGGAAAAAATAAATAAATAAATAAATAATTGAAAAGTGTCAACGACACTGCACAAACCCAATTGCATTTTACACTTTTATTAAAACCATAATTACTTTCCAAACCCTATTGCATTTTACACTCTTTTTTTTTTAACCATAATTACTTTCCAAGTGTTGTTATATCCTCTTGCGAAATTATTTCAAGGGCTATGAACATGTATTATTTTCCTCGGCTGTGAACGTATATTAGTTAGTTCCTGGGCGACTGGGGACTTTCAATTCTGCGTGAGCTGTCGATATTAAAAATAAAACTTGCATCTTCAGTCTTTAACGGTTGTCGGATAATTTTGTCCTCATTGCTCTCTGCAGTTTAAACATATCTTTGCCTTCACTAATAACTCCATGGGAGAATTTGCTAATTTTTGGTGGGATTCGATCTCGGAAACCCAAACCTTGCTGCTCTGATCATTCTTTTTTAGTTCCCTGTTGCACCTAAAGGGATATGCAAAACCGATTTAGTCACTTCTAAAAATATTTAGCAATAAAATTTAATGAGGATTATATCATTCATATATCTTATTTGCAAAATCATAAATCTGTCAGAAGGTTTTACTCGAAATTCTATCAAACATAAAATATAAATGACAGCGACATTGTTAGGATAAAGTGGCAAGAACAACTTGTTAAAAATTGACCCAAATTGAAGCGCAGCAACTGCTAGAGAAGCAAATTTGAAAAATAAGGTCTCCTTTGAGGGTTAAATCAGGTGATTTTTTTGGATTTATCCTTAAATTTTATAGATATTTTGGTAAGAGTCCAATGTTAAGTTATTTTATTGAAATTTTCCGTCAGAGTTCAATGTGGATTTAAATTTTTTTAGTAAATTTAAGAAATTTTAAATTTGAATATTTTAATAAATTTAATAATTTAAATTATTTGTAAGAAGAGTTTCGGCGTAAAATCACATAAGAGAAAAGATCTTTGTCTACGTGTTTCGAACCAACTAGTGTGGTTCATCGTCAAGACACGATGAACACACACTAGTTGGTTTGAAACGCGTCGACAAAGATCTTTCTTATATGATTTAGGGCGAAACTCTTCTTACAAATATGATGGATCACAAAAGCTTTCAATTCTACAATTTAAAAATTATTTTTTTATAAATAAATGATATATATAAATTCTTCCTATGGTAATATTTTTTGATTTTCTTGTGATACCTTTTCCTATGGAATTCCATTTAAAAGAAAAAAAAATCACTTACAAAACTAAAACTTATACGAATATCCACACTTCATTAAAAAAACAAAAAAAACAAAAATTTAGTTAAAAAACGTGTTTTATGTCGGCGTTTTTCTGATTTCCTTTAATTTACACTTGAGATCGTATTTGTTGAAGATCGTCCGCCACTCTTCCAGTAAAACCTTTTTCCTACTTTGTCATTTTGTCCAGACAACACGTCTTCAATTATATTTGAGAAACTTGAAGGATAAAATTAAAAAATACAATGTATTTTTTATTTCAATTAATTTTGAAGGTTATTTTCGTGTGTCGCTTTCATAAGTAATTTTTCATTTTTAAAGATTCCAATGTATTACGATGTGGTTCATCTTTATTATGTAATAAGTAGTTCCTTTAAGGTGCATGTCCATATTGTTCAATGTTCACCGAAATCTTGTCCATTCAATATATTAATATATACACAATATCATTATTATCATGATCAAAGTCCATTTTATATATATATATATATACACACACGTTAACAATGACCATTCAATTTAGATATATTAATATCATTTTATTAATGAGGAAGTATTTAATATTGTTATATAATATATATATACACACGTTAACAATGACCATTCAATTTAGATATTTAATATCATTTTATGAATGAGGAAGTATTTAATATTGTTATATAATATTAGTTACCAAATATCTAACACAAGCATAAATATATTAAATCACCATTAAGGGTTATCAATATTACATCATTATTATCAAGAATATCCATCCCTTCATGTAATATCATCTTTAATATTCAAAGTATAAATATACCAAAATAAATGTATATCATATCAACCGTATTATTATAAAGATTAAGTATGAATACATCAAAATAAATGTATATTATATCAACCATATCATTATAAGGATTAATCATGCAAATAATCACACTAGAATTACCAATGTTAAAGTATAATTTGATTCTCAATTAAGGAGATAATAATGCTCATTACACTCTAAACAATCTGATAGGTGTTTAGCTTTATTATACTCAATGAGTCATAAAACAAAGCACAAGGGGTTAGTGCTTCAATTAGGAACAACATCCCTTGTTGGTTAACTAAAACATCCATGCCTGAGTTTTATTGTAAGGACGTCATACACTATAAAAATGACATTATATCAACTAATTATTGAATCCTTCTAGTAACAAATTAAAATTAAACCATCAAGGATATAATCATCATGTTGCACTTGAGTCTCATTACAAGTAAATATCAAGTAATGGGATCATCCTAGAAAGCAGGGTCAAACTATGAACAACACACACTATCTAGCCAAGGGTAGATGAGACAAAGAGTATTAATCTTGACATAAGCTAATCACATTCTTAATAGTAATTAATGAGGGGAACTCATCATATGTTACCAAGGTGCAATTCATTGAAAACTAATCATGAAAGAAAATTCAACTATTATTCATGGAGGGTAATACTCACAACAATAACTAGTAATAATCAATGAAGAGGTAAGCATCCATAATCATCAACATTTACAATCATTTGAATCAAAATCTTGCACAATATCCACCATGTACTAGGGGGTGTTATAGATGTGGGTTCCTTCCATAGGGATTTTTCCACCATATCCGTTCATAATTTTGATCCAATCTATAATTTCAACCAATGCTTTACCTCACTTTTGGGTAGAATACCACCTACTTCACAACCATATGGAAATACATGACCACAATGAATACAAATGTAAAATACATGTTAAAAGGGAAATCAATAAACACTTTGGATGTAGCCTTCAGTATGGAAAGTATGGCTTCCCCATCTGTAGCATAGCCTTATTTTACTATGAGACCTAGGAATGAAATAATTCAATGTGAGGGACCTCAATATGAATCCTTACCTACCCAAACCTTGAGGATAGAAGATGGGGAAAGTTTTGAACATTGAAATTATTAATGAACGTGAAAAATCAAGTTCTTTCTCTATATCAACAAGTCAATGTCTTGAAAGTTTCTACACTTGCAAGGTCAAGACCTCCTCTTCCTCCCCATCCTCCTCCCAAAAATACTACTATCAAAGTGGATTCATGTAAATTTTTCCAATACCTTGACAATCCCACGTATGTTTACTTGTATGCATCTCACTTGGAATTATCTAATGTAGGGAAGACACCTTTACCTCTACTTAATAACAAACTTGCCTCCAGTTCTTAGAATTACCACTTATATAGATATAGATTATAGTAGATTATATAGATAACACTTAACTCATATCAATTAAGGGATGAGATGTAAATATCCATATTAACTTCGTATCTATCAAGCACCAAGAAGGATCAAATCTCTTAAGGTGCAAACCTATTTTCTAAGTGCAAAACTTGAAGAAAGGTTTGCACCTCGAGAGATTTCATCCATGTATGTGTGTGGTTGTTGTTAATTATATAATTTATATATAATTATATAATATATATATATATATAATAGATAGATATGTTTAATATGTCTGTGTATGTTGTTGTATGTATGTATGTATTATGTATGTTAAGTGTTAGATTTTATAGTTATATACATGTTAGTTATGTTATATATATCTTTATGTTTTGTTTGATCCCAGATTGAAGATGATGGAAATACAACTTGGCTCTCACAGGCTTGGAAATCGGCACAAGATCTCATGATCCCGGATATTTGCACAAATGATTGGAACAGATATATTGATGCCCTCGAAGAGTCCCATGTCAGAATTACAAATCACGCGGACAAATTAATATGGGTGGCCTCCTCCTGTGGTGAATACACCCCCAAGGAAGGATATACTTTCATAGTTTCTGAGCATGAACCTGAGGTTACCAAGTGGTGGTGGTGACCCCTCTAGAAATTAAAGGCGCCTCCCAAAACAATATTGTTTATGTGGTGCCTCTTATCCAACAAAGCACCTATTGATGACAACCTACAGAACAGATCGATCCATGGCCCTTCGTGATGATGCCTTTACTGTAGAAAATCTGGTGATAAGTTAACCCGATAATGCAATATAAATCAAAGCAGAATACTATAACTGACTTCTACTATCAATTTGCGGAAGCTTAAAGATCGAGTTGAACAATATAACTAGAAGAAGAAGAATCAATGGCACAATACACATGAACACACTTTGGGGAAAGTCTCAGATAAAAACCCCGCACTATTGTATTATCATACATGGTGGAAATACATAGGAATTATACAAAGCCTTATCTCTCACAGCTAGCCAGCTCTCAGTATAATCCTCACAAATGTTCACAGGCAATCTTTGCTTCTCTCCAGCCTTCCTCTCTACCCTCCAAACTCATATTTCCTTGAATTTTTCCTTGTGGATGAGTAGCCTATTACCAAGTGGAAAAAACAAACCTTGAAAACTGCGCAATCCTCAAGGATGAATCCTTGACTGCATGCATGACTTTTCTCCATGAGAAAACACATGCAACTAATAGTACATTGTCCTTGAACATTAATTTCAACTGGGTCTTTCTTAGAATAGACATGCATGAGTTTTTTATGAGGGAAGCTTCAATTAACTAGAGTATCACTAGTTGAGTGCATTAATGCATCAACTGACTGTTAACTCACTATTAGTTCCTCAAACAGTTTGGAACTGATTTAATTAGACTTAACTCAGTAAACTGAGTTAACTAATTACAACTCAAATATAACTCAATCTTATCTCCTTAATTTAAGGGATAACTCTTGCATGACTTTAGAAAGACTTCTAACTTGAATTTCTCCAACTAATTAATTTAAAATAAATTAATTAATTATTTCCAAGTAGTTGTTAAGACTAAATTCGATTTTAATTCACAACTTAATTCAAGACTTAATTCAAGGACAAATTAAATTGGAATATTCTTGTTGCCATATTTCAACACTCCCTCTCAACAAAAAAGAGATTATTTGTCACCCCGATCCTGTCTCTATGGAACTCGAATTTACACTTTGACAATGCCTTTGTTAAAATGTTAGCATCTTTCTCCTATGTCGAAATATATTGCAGCAACATGATCCTCTCGATCTGTGAAAAGCCACAGGCAACAAATCTTGTCGTATGCTTCTCCACACTACCATCAGTAGCTTGCTTTACCTTGTAAAGCCAATGGGAACTCACAACTAACTTGTTCTCTGGTCTCAGAACCACATCCCAGACATTGTTACAAACTATGGATTCATACTCCTCCACCATAGCATCAACCCTAATCAGCTGCTACATTGCTTCCTCAAAAGAAAATGGCTCAGTCTCAACACATTCCCCAGCACGGGCCATGTATCTAGTGTACCTCTCAGGTGACCTCCACTGTTTGCGCTGAGAATATGGTGCTCCCACATTCTCTCTCGCATCCTCCAACAATTTGTCAGCTTCTCTTGTGTGCTTTCGTCCATCTCTAAAAGAATTTACTTGAGTGGATGTCTCCACTCCTGGAACCTCTGCATGCGACTACTCTGCATCAGTCTAAGGCTCCTACTCCTTAGGAACCAATAGTTCCTCCACAGCCCATAGTTGGAGCTCCCTCTCAAGGAAAACTCACATGGCCTTCTGCTCATCAAACTTGAGATCTTTGCAAACCACTATCCTCTGATTGTTAGGAAAGTACACCTGATAGTTGTGAGGTGTATTAGTGTACCCCACAAATATCCCCAACTTTGTTTTCAACTCAAGCTTCTTCCGTGCATCCTTTGTCACATGGCAATATACAGACGAGCCAAAGATCCTGAAGTGACCCACATCTGGTCTCTTACCGGAGAAAGATTCCTTTGGTGTCTTCATCCAAAGTATGCAATGCGGGCTTCTATTCTGCAAATAGACCATTGTGTTGCATGCCTCAGCCCACAAGTGAAGTGGTAGGCCTTGGTCATGCAGCATTGCCCATGCTGCCCCTACAATAGTTCTATTCTTCCTCTTGGCCACCCCATTCTGCTATGGGTTATGAGGTGCCATCAGCTTTCATTTAATTCCTTCCACTGCACGGAAGTCCTTAAACTCTTGGGAGACATATTCTCCACCGTTGTCATTGCTCAAGGTCTTGATCTTCTTCCCTGACTCTTTCTTGACCAAATCTTTGAACTCACAAAGCTGAGTGAAAGTTTGGTCCTTATTTTGCATGAAATAAATCCAGCGTTTACGAGAATAGTCATCAATGAAAATCACATAATAACTTTGCTTCGCTATGGATATCGTCGAGAATGGTCCACACAAATGAGTGTGAACTTTCTCTAAGATAGCCTCTGCTCGACTGTCTTGATCATGGAAGGAAGACTTGGTGTGATTTCCCAAGGTACAACCTTTGCATGTGTCAACTTGCTCAAGTTTACCTTTGGGAAGTCCTGTAGATATCTGTTGCATTATCTTCAAAGCCCCATGATGCAAATGGCCCAACTGCCTGTGACACAACTTGCCAATGTCTTGGCTTTGCACCAATTCTGCTTTCATACTCAATGCTACACAATCATCTACCTCTAGTTTATAGAGATTCTTCATCTGAATCCCTATCCTCTTGGTCTGACCCGTGGCTACGTGTCTTAAGAATGCATTTCCTTTATTGAAGACAACATCGTAGCCTTTGTCCTCCAACATCGTGACCTATACCAAGTTCTTCTTCAGCCTAGGCACATACATCACATCTGTCAAGGTGAGAGGAGCTCCATGCTCCCTCTAAAAATGTAACTGTTCCCACTCCTGAAACACTATACCTTCCATCATCATGCATCTCTATGCGCATATTGAGGTCTTTCTCCTACAAGGCGCTGAATAATTTTTTATTACCGATCATGTGGAATGAGGCTCCACTGTCAAGATACCAAACACAACCCATCATTGATGACACCATGCATGCGATGAGGGTAAAGTCCATTTTGAAATGAGAGGCTAATGCCTCACCTTCTGATCCTTCCAAGGATGCCTTCTTGGACTTCTTCGATGGGAAATTAGTCGCATAATGTCCCATCTTATGACAATTAAAGCATCTTACTTTAGACATGTCACCCTTCTTCCCTCCATGAGAAGAATTCGATTTGAAATGGGAAGCATTCCCCTTCCCTTTCCTTGCCTTACTTGCTAAGACCATATTTTCTTCATCATCATTCTTGGATGAAGAACCATCTTGTGTGCTCATCTTGATCTCCTCCTACATAAGCTCCAACCACAGTCGTTCCCAATCCAACAGTTTCTCCCTTCCATTCACAGAGTCCTGGTAGCTATTCCAACTCTTTGGAAGGCCAAGGAGAGCGAGGCTCACCATATCATCATCGACAATAGTTATTCCCACACTAGCAAGCTCATCTCTGCAGGTGGTGAGCTTGTTCAGATATGTGGAAATAGTATCACCCTTCTCCATCTTGATTCTTCGAAGCTTATGCTTGAGCGCTAATTTCCTCTAGTTGCTATTGTTCTGGTAGAGGTCCTTCAATGTCTTCCACATTGAAAATGGAATATCCTTCCCATGGATACTTGATACAATATGGTCTCGAACTCCCTCAAGGATGATCTGTCTCACCTTCTCCACACACTTCTTCCACTCATCCAACTCTTGTGCAGCAGTTGAAGTTGGCTTTGGGATTTCTTGATCGATGAATTAATTCAATCCATTGTCCTCTAATACAACCTCCATTCTATCTTTACATGCTATGTAATTCAAGCTACCTTCCAAGGCATACTCGAGTCTCAAGCCATAGAATGCCATCGGCCAACCTTGAAGTATGATATAAATTCGATTTGCACCTACAACCTCGAACTTCAAACTTCAAATTCTCTTCTCATTATATTGTTCACAGCTCTGATACGATGTAGAAAATCTGGTGATAGGTTAACCCGATAATGCAATATAAATCAAAGCAAAATACTATAACCTACTTCTACTATCAATTTGTGGAAGCTTAAAGATCGAGCTGAATAATATAAACAAAAGAAGAAGAATCAATGGCACAATACACATGAAAATACTTTGGGGAAAGTCTCAGATAGAAACCCCACACTATTGTATTATCATACATGGTGGAAATACATAGGAATTATACAAAGCCTTAGCTCTCACAGCTAGCCAGCTCTCAGTACAATCCTCACATATGCTCACAG
>APFE030040841.1:191557-219555 GCA_000404065.3 Pinus taeda | reverse complement strand
CCTTGTTATTGTTTCTTGGCGCATCAATGAAATCTTTTGCATCCCGCAGAATTTGTTGGAGTTCCCAACTCATTCTTCCTCTAGTGGCAGGTGCATTTGTTAGCTCCTCCTCCTCCTGTGATTCTTCTTGTTCTGAAAGAGAATTCTTGGCTTCCGCTGGTTGAAGTGGTTTGACCAACGATTTATCTTTTGATTGCTCCTCGAAAGGCATTTCTTGAGATTTTCTGAAGGTCCTATCTTCCATGAACTTTGTTGACACCTAATCATGGGGATTGGGTGAAGAGTTGTAACTAGTGCAAATAATCAATAATGGAAAAGGAAGAGTCATCGGGAGATGAAACCCAAGAGTCACTCCCTCATGTATATAACTATGAGCAATCTAAATGAATAAACAAATTTCATTTGAGGAGTTACCTCTTGGCCTGACATGGTATTAGAGCCAACTCCATTTTTGGCTTCTCTACCTTTGTGACTCCCTTCTACCTATTTTGCCTATGTTCTGCCTATTTTGTAGACTGACACCTCTACCATACTCCTAGGCCTCTGCGTTACTCCTATTTTCCTGTCATTATTCTATGCTTTCTCCATCGAATAGTTTGGTGTGTGTGCACATTGTAATGAAGTGAAGGTTGGACTGTGTTGGATTCTTGCATATGTCGATGTTGAACCTCCCTCCATTATGTTGTGCGCACTACGAGCCTGATTGTATACAAAACAGGCTTTGACGGGGTGTATTGAGAGGTTTTTGTATTCATTTCAGGCTGCATCCCTGGTACAGTGCCCATCGCTTGCTGTGCCTCTTTTGGTATCAAAGCACCACCCTTCATGGCTCCTTTGCTTCAGACTCTAGGTTACCACCCTTCGTCGCTCCCCGTTGCCCCATCCTCCATTGCTTGTTCAACCCTCGGTTCATATAACCATACCTCTCACATACACGCACAATCGAACACTCCTAGCCTCCCCATGGCATACCATTCCACTACACAGTTGGCCCCAAATAGTACACAACGCACAACCCTCCATTTGCCATATGCTTTGCTCTTGGTATCTGCTCTATCGAGAACAATGCTCCACGTCCACGCACAGTCCTCCATTTGATTATACTCCCAAACGCTGTGGTTATACTCCTAAACCATGCGTTTTATTCGTGGCATATATTAACACTATCCGACTTCCTCTGTCCCTAAAACACCATTCTGGTTACCATATTGAGTTGTTGCACGAGCCCTAGAGAACTTGGAATGTAAGGCAAGCTGAGATTTGTAGTGTTGTCTCATATTTGCCTTTCAAGCGATTTCATTCTTGGAGGAAGGAGACTATCGCAAGAACGAAGCACAATAAAACATTGAATTATCTCTCGTGCACTGGTTGATTGACTGTTCGAGCCCAAGAGCGGTGGCTCATTGTACTTAGTCCTACGTGGTGTAGTGGTTGACTGTAACAATTCATTCAAGGCTCGTAAACTGAATTCTGTGTGATCGCTATATTCAAATCAGTTGTTTTTTAATACCGCGTTTTATATATTACTGTATGCCCTGCACCAATATAAGCCCTCCCCCATATATACCTCTGCTACATATTTATATTAGAATTGGATTTTTTTTTACAAAACTACCACTGGAAGTGCTATTTCTTACAACATATTGGTAGCAGAAGTATATATATATATATATAATATTATTTATTTTACAGTACACATATTTTAGAATGCATTCATTGATATCTATTGTGGGAGTGGTTGTCACTGGCAAGGAGAACTATCCATAATGGTTTCGGAAAATCAAACACACTCTCATTTTTAATGAGTTGTGGGAAGGAGTGTGTGTTGGAGAAGGATACAAAGAACCAGAAAAGCCTACTTCAGACAAGGAATTTGCCACTTGGGAAAATAAGAACAACTAGGCCTATGCCTTGATCACAACATCAGTAAATGAAGAGGTGAGTTGCCATATTTCGCCATTTTCAAATGCTTTCGAAGGCTTACAAAAACTGAAGGAACTCTATGACTCACGCTCTGCAATTGAAGTTGTTCAACTCATGATTAAATTGTTCAGCCTCGAATTACAAAATGATGATCCTCTTGCTCTTGCATCAGAAGTAAAACCTATTATGCATGATATCAAAGTCGCTAATGTTGAACTGGACATTCCTCTGATAGCTTTTGTCAAGGCACTTTATCCCACTTACTCAAATTATCTTGAGTCATTGCAAGCAAATGGAAACCTCAAAGAAATTACCTTTGATTCCCTTGTAAATAAATTTGTTGAGAGAGAGAAAGCTTTTGGGAAGAAGAGAACTCCTCAGTGTTCTGAAGAGGCTGTGTGTCTTGCACATAGAGAAAATAATTTTGCTCAAGATTCTTCCAGAAGAAGAGGTGGTCGAAGAGGAAGAGGAAGAAGAAATTTTAGAGGCAGGGGGGTAGACACTCTCAAGGAGAAAAGTCTGATTTGCATTGCATACGTTGCAATAGAGATGGATCACATGATGCATCCACATGCAAGTTGCCTTGGGACATAATTAAGCAGGAAAGAGTTCAACCTAAAGGTAAAACTAATGACAAAGAGAAAGGTAAAGCACCTGAAACCGCTCACTATGTTGTGGCACATTGTAATATTGGAGTAAATGAAGACTTATTTAATGCTTCACTTGCTTCTTGGAAAAATGATTGGTTGCTTGATTCAGGAGCAACTTGCCACATGACTTTTAGAAGAGATTTTTTTGAAGAATTTACCGACAATGTTGATGGAGCAGTATACTTTGTAGACAAATCAAAACTCAAGCCATCAGGGCTTGGAACAATCAGGCTTAAAAGGACACTCCATTCATATGTTTGATGGCAAGGTTGAGGTGAGAAAAGCATCAGATCACTCACTTGTCATGACGGGGATAGAAGAAGAAAGGCTTCTCAAGCTGTAAGGTACTAATGCTAGTGCACAAAATTTCTGAAACAATTCTCCTTATGATGAAGGTACATTTCCATCGAGTTTATTTTGGAATGCTAGATTTGGACACTTGAACTATGACAACCTTCGCTTGTTGAAGAAAAATGGTATTTACTGGTTTGCCTACAATTCCTACGAAACTTAAGCAATGCCATTCAAGAGCCTAAAAAAAATAGGAGCGGATTTATGTTATTAAACACATTGTAGAAAACCAGGAGTGGGATAGTAGTGTATGGGTGGTATGGTAGTGTTGATAACCAAAACGTTTGGTAGCAGCGTTTGGAGGACCGATTGTATGGGAACAGATTTCAAGATGTGGAGTAGAGCGGAGGGGAGTATGGAAGCAGAGCGGTCGACGGACTGTGGTATGGCAGTTCAACGTATGGACAACGATGAATGATACCACAGTGATGGCATATGGAGGAGGAACGGTATGGTGGAGGAGGCGGTTTGGAGAGCGACGTTCAACTGGGAGAATGCGTTCAATTGTGATTGTCGAGCTAACACAAGCATATACGATAACGAAATATAATTCAACGTATTAAAATACCACAACACTTCCACGCAGCACACCTCCTTCCACAACACCTTTGGCTTCAATGCGCCAACCACAACACTTTTGGGCAGCACACCTTCGATGTAGCAACTCGCTCAAGTCTTCAAAGGAGGCAAAGAAATGCTTCAATGCAACAAATTGATTGTTCAACAGTGAGAATAGAATGCACAGAATCTGGCAGGGATATGTTAGTCTGCAAAAATGCAGAACAAAAGCATGAAGGCGTTAGGCCGTGAGGTAACTCCTCAAATCAACTATGTTTTTCATTAAGATTACTCCTTGCTATATACATGAAGGGAGTGACTCTTGGGTTTCACCTCCCGATGACTCTTCATTTTCCATTATTTACTATTTACATTATTTACAAGTGTTCATCCAATCCCCATGATTAGGTGCCAACATTGGACATCCACTCAAATTTCATCTTTAAAATCTCTTGCCCTAGGTGTTGCCCTAAAAGGGAAACCCTAGTTTCTTCTTCCTCAACCTTTCTTGAAGGTTACATGAGCCTTGGAATTGTTGGAAATGGAATCCATCGCAAAAAACCTTTTCCCTTTGGTCTTGACCTTTGGAACTCCAATTATCATCAAATACATCAAACCCTAGGTCTTGCACCTCCTTTTTCTGGGTATTTTCATTGAGAACAAATTGCTTCCTTAAAGAAGCCTTTGAACTTATATTGTGTCTCTCTCTTCAATGAGCCCTAGTGAGATCATCTTATACCTTATCTATGTTGAAGAATGTAACTAGTGTCGATCTTCATAATTATATTTGAGTCATGATGTATTGTATTTGTCAAAAAGAAAGAGAAAGAAATTATATTATAAAACAAATTGACTTATTAAAGCATGGTTTTCATGCTTGGGTCAATGGTCAATGGGTCAAAGCACCCATTAAGTGCTCTAGGATTTCTGTTGAGTCGAATTCATTATGTAGCAGACCCTTGTTGGGCTCATTAGGTCAAAGAAAGAAAAATATTTTGTCTTATCCTCCATCCAGTAAGCTCTTGTCTCATATCAAGTCAGCTTTGTCTCCTTGCAAGTCGGCCTATTCAACAAGTCAAGTCGGCCTAATATTATAGACTCTAACTACTATAAATACAAGAGCTATTTGACCTTTTGAAGAGATGACACAAGTGATCCGAAGTTGATATGAAGAAGAAAGTGTGAAGATGCCTAACTGAAGTCTTCAACGTCCCAATGAAGGAATTACTATAGCAAAGGAAGAAAGGATTTATGTCATCTAGATTCTGCCTCAAATTTAAAGGGAATGATATGTACTGCAAGAGCAAAAAAATGTAGGATGACGAACTTTGACCAAGGACTGCAGAAGAAGAAGGAAAGGGTCGACTTGATGGTTTGGAGTGAGAAAGGTCTTTTGTCTATAGGGTCTTGGATGTCTCATCTTGATCTGAATATACTAGTGGAAGAGTTGGATTGGGTTTTCCCCTAGATAGGGGTTTTTCCATGGCTAAGTGCCTGTGTCCCTTGTTGTGATCTTCATTGTTTGGCAATTGTCTTGATGAAAGGAACATAACAAATTGAAAGGACTAATAAGAAGAAAAGAGCAATCAAAAGAAAATGTCAAAGTCTAAGAGAAATCTACCTAAAAAACCTAACCCATATGATGCTCTAGATTTCTCAACAATGTACAACACATCTATTTTAGAATCGATCTCTTCCTCTCTTACCAGAACTCCTTCCATTGGTGAAAATCCATAATCTAACTTTTGTCTTTTAGGGTTTCCCTCTCCAAGGCCTATTAGATTTTGTCGTAAGAAGGTACAAATTTGTTGTTCTAGTGTGATTGATCTCTCCATTTTATTTCTATTGCATTTTTTTTGATATTGATAGTAACTTTTGGAATACTATGTGTTATTCTCACTAGACTAATACACAATAGTCCAGAAGTTCTTATAAACATCAAGTTCATCACAGTGGAAATCTACATGCATAAATGCATTTTATTTTTTGAGTTAATATACTAGTGTTTTTATTTTAGTAGCAACGTCAGAAATATCTGAGATAAATATTTTCTAAGTTGCAATGCTAAATAAGGGCCCTCGAATAATCTTTTTCTTGATAATGAAGGCATTACAATATATTTGTAAGTATAGAGTTCTTAGAATTTAACAAGATCAAATTATATATTATTGGTATGCAATCATTATGCCATTAGAAAGCTTAATCTTGTGCTAGTCATTGTATAGGGTCAAGTGTTGATGTAAAATGAATGATTTAACTATTTTCCATTTAGCTAAATTAAAATGATTACACAAAATAGAGATCAATGTGTTTTATTTTTTCATATTAGATACAAATCAATCGGTTTTATTATTTTGTTTTCTCTTGTAGTTGTAATTAGATATCCTTATGCCATCCATAACAATGTTTAAATTGTTGCTAAATCAGGGAGTCAAACCATGCACAATATACAAAAAAGTATCGTGGCTTCAAAAGAAAGGGGTCTCAGCTTGACATTGGATCTACATGATAACCAGTTGGGAGCAAGTGCTCTTCTTCAGGTTCTTGTACTTCACAAGGGTTTTTTTTCTTGGTTTCCTTATGTAACTTTCGTTTACTTTTTCATAAGAATAAGTTCTTTCATGCTTATCTTTGTTTTCTATAAAAAGTTGGATGTAAATTTTCATATAAGCAAATAAAACAGATTTATGCCACTTATTTCTAAAATCTAAAAGATTTGTATAAACGTACATATATTTTGAATAATAATAATAACAAAGAATGAAGATGAACTTGTGTAAGAGATTTACAAGTGTAAATACATTTATAAATAAAAAAAATTGAAAATGTAGATGAAATATCAAATTTCCTTCAATATGAAATTTATAGTGGCTATAATCCTAAATCATAACTAAAAGAGGTCCATTTGTTAAAGTTATGACCCTAGCTTTTTGGTATAAATGCTAGATAGTATGATGTCTAAATTGTGATTATTAATGAAAATGATAGTATACAAGCTCATGCGTTATTGATTTTATTTTACATATTTTTAAATTTTATTTTTATAAATTGCATGAATGCATTTTGATGGTAGTGATGATTGGAGAATTAACACAAGTGCATTGGCAGTCATAACCATTCAACTCTACATAACAAGTCATTGAATTATTGGCGGATCTCAGTTGTGACCATCTTGATGCTACGTCTCTTTTATTAGTGTGGGGAGCATGCTTTTCCAATTGTCAACCTCCAACTTTTTTATAGGTCAACTTTTTACATAGACGATTAGTTTAGCCTTTGTTTGTCATGGTGAGTTGTATGCCATTGTCACTACTATTTTAAGGTATTTGCCAAGCTTGTTGCCACAAAATCTAGCTAGTCTTGTAGAGGGGCACCCTACAAGGCAAACACTAAGCCAAGGGACAACAAGAGGGTAGTGACCCACTATCACCATGGCCAAGACCGCTTGCTTTTTATGGAATTTCACCGATGGAAGGAGTCGTGCTATTTGTATGGTCACCTAATAGGTCTTCTAGGTTTGAGGTATGCAATGATCTAAGGACTTCCAAGGAGAATAAACAACTTAAGTACAAGGGCCCGATGGGGAGAGTAATTCAGTTTCCTTGGAGAAGCTAATTTCAGGCACACACGACCTATGGTTTGATTAGTAGGTTGAGATTTGGGATGGTCCAAGGTCAAGGTGAGGAGAAGGGTTTCCAATAATAATTTTCAACAAAACAAATGCACATGAAACCATCAAATAAGCCCCTAAGTTTAAGCAACACCAAACTAGGGTTTACTTAGGGAAAACAACTAAGGCAAAGAAATTTTTGGATGAAATTGAAGTGAATGCTTACCAAAAGAAGTGATTTTGTTGTTGAAATTTGGTACCGGAGGACAGATGGTTCCCTAACGCTTTGATCTTTGGCCTAGGGAAAAGTGTCCAAAAGAATTTAATTTTTCTCCTAAAGTAACTTTATAATTTTTATAAAGTTAAATCTAATTTAAAAGTGACTTTAAGTGATAAAGTTACTAAAGTCTAATTTTAAAATGACTTTAATAAAGTTAATGTAAAGTTAGAAAGGAAAAGTGACTTTGGAAATAAATGACTAAGTGGGTCTTTATTAAAGTGGGGTGAGTTAAAAAATAAAAAGTGAGATGTAAATGAACATTTAATCTCAGCCCTAGATCTCAATCTATTTCAGCCATTGGATTTAGAGGTTACCCAAAAGTCACTTAGGATTAGATTAAAGGAGTAAAAGGAGGCAAGAGGTCATTCATTCTTTTATGAGCAGATTGAGAGAAGGAGAGCAAGAGAGCAAGGGAGATTTCTGGACAAGGAGGAGAAGGAGACAGCAGCTTGGCACACATTCCAAGGCAGACAAATTGAGCAGATTTATACAGCTGATTCAACACAAAGTAAAAGGCTGATTTTGGCACGATTTTCTAGAAATTTGTACAGCTGGTTTGCACAGAAATCGAGGAGTGATTTGCACAGAAATTGAGGAGCAGTTTGCTGTGTTTTTTTGCACGCAAATCGAGGTCTGTACAATGCAGTTATTGCAGTTCGTACATCGCATTTAATGCAAACCGTACAACAACATTTAAGGCTGAAAGTGGGCACGAAAATCGAGGAGGCCATACAACATTTATTGCTGTCCTCTTTGCTGTAATTTCCAGTTTGCTGTGAGGCACGGGAAATGAGATAAGTTGTAAATTTGCTTGCTGATTTTTTGTTGAATATTTCTCACTGTAAAAAAGGCATTTTCAGAAATAAAGAAGAGCTCTTGAACTGGTTTTCCCCAAGAGTTGTAGGGGGTTTTTCCAGGGTCACATTGACCAAAAATCACTGTGTTCAAATGTGTTAAATGACTGTCTGTACCTGCTGATTTTTTATTTCTGCATTTTCCAACATTCTGTAAAATTTCTAGAATTTGTGTTTTCAACAATATTTATTTTTCAGTTGCTGAATGTATGGATATGGAAAAGGGCATTTAACTATATTGGATAAATAAGGTGAAAAAGAAAATTGGGGTGGGAAATGAGAAATTTTTATATGGTATCCGAGCTTGAGTGCTCAAATGTAGTTTGGGATAGCAAGGAGGAAAATTTCAGCCTGCTGATTTTTCACTCAGAAAATTCTAGCAAGCTGGTTTTTCACAAACAACAATTTTATCTTTAATACAGCAGTGCTATTTTTCAATTTTAGGACAACAGAATGTCATTGGGATTGAGGGTGGAGGATAGGTTGGATGGGCATGCAAATTACAACGTTTGGAAGAAGAGAATGCAGAGTAACTTTGAGGAGACAGAAGTCTGGGACATCATGGTGTATACCACACAAAACCCTGTTATTGTGCTTACTGATGCTACTCAGTTGGCTGAGTTTAATCTATCATTAAGATGAGTAATGATAGTACTGCTGGATATCTCACAAAGATTACTAATGTGAGAGATGAGTTGGCAACAATTGGAGAGGCCATTCTATCCACTGAGTTGGTACAGATTGCAGTGAATGGCCTCTCTAGTTCATGGATGAACTTTGCTGATGGGGTTTGTGCATGTGAGACCCTTCCCACATGGGAGAGGTTTTGGGATGATTGCATTCAGACAAAGATCAGGAAAGGTCAGCTTGGGGCAGCCAAGCCAGTTGAGCAGGATGAGGATGTAGCACTGTTGGTAGGAGGCAAGAAAGGCAAATGGAAGAAGCAGGATTCCACAAGCAATGGTGGGGGCAAAGGCAAAGGTAAAGGTAAACAGGGTAACACACAGAAGGACTATTCCAAGGTGAAGTGTTGGAATTATCAAAAGATGGGACACTATGCAATTGTGTGTCTGGAGAAGAAGAAGAAGAAGAGGAAGAACCAGAGCATGGCAGCTTCAGCAAAGGTTGAGGACTTTGCAGATCGTTTCAACCGGGAGTTTGGGTCCACTGCGTGTGAGTTCTCTAGTATTGAATCAACTGCCACACAGGTTTAGAGGGAGAATGCTTTTCCTTCGATTAGCGGAGCATCTTCAGGTATCTGGTATGTGGACGGTGGGGCTTCACGTCGCATGACAGGAGTCCGTGAGTACTTCTCAGAGCTTTCAGAGAGTGGCACTGATATGGAGGTAGTACTCGGTGATGATAGAGTTGTTAGAGTAGTCGATGTGGGGACACTGACATTTCAGAGGGAGTCTAAAATTCCCTTGAAGGTGCAAATGTTCTTTATGTGCCAGGGATGAGGAAGAACTTCATATCCGTCTCAGCTTTGGAGGATAGAGGATATGAGGTACTATTCAGGGGATGACAGGTGTTGATGTATCCTAGGGGCACTCTAGCTGATTTAGCTAGAGTGATAGGTGTACGCCATGCAAAGGTGTACAAGTTTGCATTCTAGTCCCTTTTGGCATTGAGTAGTAGTACTGACAATAGAGCTAACAGTTCTAAGCTATGTGAGATTTGGCACCGTAGGATGGGGCATATGTATCATGGAGCCTTGAGGACCTTGCGGGAGATCACTACAGGTGTGACAGATTTAAGTATTGATCACTTTGATACTTGTAGAGGATGTGTGATGGGCAAGTTTGCCAAATCCCCTTTTCCTAGCAGTGACAACAGAACGACTGGGATACTTGATTTGATTCATTCTGATGTGAGCAATCGGATGTCTCAAGCTTGCTTGAGTGGATATGAGTACTATGTTATATTCATTGATGATCACTCCAGGAGGACCTGGATTTATTTCTTGAAGACCAAGAGTGAGATCTTCAAGTGGTTTCAGGAGTTTAGAGCTCTTGTGGAGACACGGGCAAGTCAGAAAATGAAGTCCCTGAGGTCAAACAATGGGGGAGAGTACACCCTTGGAGAGTTTGTTGACTACTATGCAGAGGCATGCATTAGGAGGGAGTTCAATGTTCTTTACAACCCCCAGCAGAACAGGGTTGCGGAGAGGAAGAACAAATCCATCGTAGGGGCTTCCAAAGCCATGTTACATGATCAGGGGTTGCCATTGTTCTTATGGGCAGAGGCCTACAACACACCTGTTTATTTGTAGAACAGGAGTCTGCATCGTGCCTTGGGGCACATGACTCCGAAGGAGGCTTTTCTGGGAAGAAGCATGATATTGGTCATCTTCGTATCTTTGGGTGCATTACATACTCCTACATACCCAAGGAGAAGAGGACCAAACTGAAGCCCACCGCTGAGAAGGGTATTTTTGTGGGCTACAGTGAGACCTCAAAGGCCTTTCGGATTTACATTCCTGCATAGAGGAAAGTTGTTGTCAGGCAGGATGTGAAGTTTGAGGAGGACAGGGCCTTTAGGAGGTCATGGGAGTTAGAGTATCTGGATCAGCCAGACCCTCAGTAGTAGTTGAGTCAGTCACAGAGATCCAATGGGCAGGGATCAGGAGGATCTGGAGGTACATCTATGATGATGCCAGGTCCGTCAATGAGCAGTGGCTCGACGAGCCAAAGGGGTGGCGCTCTAGGCAGCATGCAGAGCAGTTCACAAAACAGTTCACCAGGGAGTCCACTGATGGATAGTTCGCATGGTACCTCAGCTTCCACAGGTTCAGGTGCAGGCAGGAGGAGAGCAAATAGGCAGTCAGGAGTTCAGGCTGCTGATGGTGATGAGGAGGAGGAGTTTCATTCTCCTATGGGAGAAGCATGCTAAAGGAAGAAGAAGCCCAAGTGGCTTCAGGACACCCTGAGAGATGCCACATCTATTGCTGAGCCTAAGAGGCCGATGACAGAGAGCAGACCACCTGATACGTTTTGTAGCTATATGGTAATGGCTACCATCATCCTTGACTCTGAGCCTTCTAGCTATGAAGAGGCAGCTAACCAGTGCGTCTGGAGAGAGGCCATGCAGAAGGAGTATTCTTCTATCATGAAGAATGATATTTGGGAGGTGGTGCTGAGGCCTGAGGGCAAATCCATGGTTACTTCCAGATGGCTTTAAAAGGTAAAGTGTGCTGCATATGGCAACATTGAGAAATTCAAAGCGAGGTTTGTGGTTAGAGGGTTCTCCCAAGTAGAGGGAGTTGATTATGAGTAGACCTTCTCTCCCGTGGCTCGATATACTTTGATCCGTTCCATTATATTGATAGCAGTAGAGATGGGTTGGAAGATCCACCAGATGGATGTCAAGACTGCATTTCTCAATGGCTTCATACAGGAGGAGGTGTACATTGAGCAGCCACAGGGCTTTGAGGTGCATGGGAAGGAGTCCCATGTGTGTAGACTGAAGAAGGCTTTTTATGGCCTGAAGCAAGCTCCCAGAGCTTGGTACTCTAGGATATATACATACTTGCAGGGGATGGGTTTCACAAAGAGTGAGGCAGATCCGAACCTTTACTATATTGTGATAGGTTAGGAGCCTCTCATTCCAGTGTTGTATGTGGATGACTTGATCATTACAGGTGCAGAGAGACTCATACAACACTGCAAGAGAGATCTTGCAGCAGAGTTTGAGATGAAGGACATCGGCTTGATGAATTACTTTTTGGGTTTGGAGGTGTGGCAGGAGGAGGGGCATTTCTTTCTGGGGCAGGGGAAGTATATTGTGGACATCCTTGACAGATTCCACATGGAGGATTGTAAATCCATCTCGACACCAATGATCATCAACTGGAAGAAGCTTCATGCTTCAGATTCCAAGTTGGTGGATCCCACATTATACAGGCAACTGATTGGTTCCTTGATGTATTTGGTCAAAACTGGACCATATATTTGTTTTGCAGTCAACACAATGAGTTAGTTTATGTGTGAGCCTAAGAAGGTTCACTCGGTGGCTGCAAAACACATTTTATGGTACTTGCAGGGGACAGTGGATTATGGTCTAGACTATAGGTAGGGGGATGGAGTGATATTGGCAGGTTATACTGATTTTGATTGGGCGGGTTGTGCTTCTGATAGGAAGAGCACTTCAAGGTGCTATTTTGGGTTAGGTTCGGTAGTAGTGTCATGGTTCAACCAGAAGCAGAGTATATGGCAGCCAATCTAGCTAGTTTTGACGCCATCTGGCTTCGCAAGATGTTGTTTGGCTTATTTGGTCAGCCGTTGAGACCTTCAGTGATTTACTGTGATAATCAGAGTTGCATTAAACTCATGGAGAATCCAGTGTTTCATGACAGGTCAAAGCATATTGGGATCAAATATCATTTCATCAGAGACTATGTTGAGAAGGGAGTTATAAAGTTTGAGTATATTCCCACTGATGAGTAGGTTGCAGATATTGTTATCAAAGCCTTACCACGGGGCAAGCATGTCTACTTCAGAGACAAGATGGGTGTGGTGAGGAACACCTTCCTCGGTAAGAGGGATTGTTGAAATTTGGTACCGGAGGACAGGTGGTTCCCCAAGGCTTTGATCTTTGGTCTAGGGAAAAGTGTCCAAAAGAATTTAATTTTTCTCCTAAAGTGACTTTATAATTTTTATAAAGTTAAATCTAATTAAAAAGTGACTTTAAGTGATAAAGTTACTAAAGTCTAATTTTAAAGTAAAGTCAATGTAAAATTAGAAAGGAAAAGTGACTTTGGAAATAAATGACTAAGTGGGTCTTTATTAAAGTGGGGTGAATTAAAAAATAGAAAGTGAGATTTAAATGAGCATTTAATCTGAGCCCTAGATCTCAATGTATTTTAGCCATTGGATTTAGGGGTTCCCCAAAAGTCACTTAGGGTTAGATTAAAGGAGGAAAAGGTCATTCATTCTTTCATACGCAGATTGAGAGAAGGAGGGCAAGAGAGCAAGAGAGATTTCTGGACCGAGAGGAGAAGAAGGCGGCAACTTGGCACACATTCCAAGGCAGCACTTTGGTAAATCCGTACAGCTGAGTTAACACACAGCAAAAGACAGTATTTGGGCACGGTTTTCAAGGAGGCCGTACAACAGATTTGGAGGAGGCCGTACAATAGTATTGTTGTTCTATTTTGCTGGTTGCAAGTTTTCCAGTTGGTTGTAAGGCACGAAAAACGAGATAAGTTGTAAAAGTTTGTTTGCTGATTTTTTCTTTTTAATATTTCTCACTGTAAAAAGAATTTTCAAAAATAAGAAAGAGCTCTCAAACAGGTTTTCCCCAAGAGTTGTAGGGGGTTTTTCCAAGGTCACATTGACCAAAAATCACTGTGTTTAAATGCGTTTAATGGCTATTTGTACCTACTAATTTTTTATTTCTGCATTTTCCAGCATTCTGTAAAATTTCCAGAATTTGTGTTTTCAGCGATATTTATTTTTCTGTTGTTGAATGTATGGATATGGGAAAAGACATTTAACTATATTGAAGAAATAAGGTGAAACTGAAAACCGGGGTAAGAAATGAGAAATTTTTACGGGTGGAATATGGTTTGTTCATGAACATTTCCAAGCATTTAATTATGGTAAGGTGAAATTTAATTTTACTTTATATGATTATATTAACCCTAAAGTTTTGTAATTCGAAATCATATTGAAAATTCATACAATCAATTGTTTAGGTTACTAGTTGCATGAATGTTAAATTCTTTCTACTTGCATGTGTGTTAAATTCTTGAAAAAAATGAGTTTGATGAAATATATGATTGTATTGATTGTAGTTTTGTGTATTAGAATGAATGGATTGAGTATGGAGTAAAAAAATATGGATCATGGTATGCATGCATTAATAAAGTACAATGGAATTTGGTTATGATTCAATATGTGATAAAATACTACAAATAAAGGGTTAGATTCAAAACTATGATATATTCACATGTTAAAAGAAAATGAGCTAGTAGATAAAAACTCTAAACTGAGCAGGACAATTTATTATTATTATTATTAATTGATCATGATAGAAGTATTACTATATATATATATATATTAGTAAAATAAAAAATGCAAGATAGATCTATACAATATGATTTTTTGTTGAAGCGGTACCAAAAAGTTCTTACACCTTCGTCTTGACATCATTCCCAATCTACTGATGGGATTTATCTTTAACAAAATAAAAATAAAATTAAAAAATAAAAACAACTCACTAAATTCTCTAGTTATATCCTTAATTCTCTAATTATATCCCTATACGTTTACCCGAGTACAAGCACAGGAATAGAAGTAAAATAGAATTAGCCGACACGCAAAGAAATAAAACAAATTCCTGAAATACAAATAAAATAGAATTATCTATAAGTACAAAAATTTAAAACAAATTTCTCCGATACAAGTTAAAGAGATTTACTCCGAAGGTAAAGAAAGAGAACTTTTTTTCCAAATAATAAAACAAATTTCTCCAACAGAAGTTAAATAGATTCACCCTAAAGGCAAAGAAATAAAACAAATTTCTGGAAAATTATACCAGCGTATATATAGAACTGATTGGGAATGCTATGAGAGGTTGTTTTGCGGAAGGAATGTTTAGTTATTTCTATAGCGAAAAAACATCGGATATTAAACGTTTCGTATAAACCTGCAAAATACTTATTTTTCAATGAGATAACAAAGTAAATGAAATTGTTAAGAGAAGGATTGTATGGTTGCACTTGGCGTTTTTAACTAATTATAATTATTGAGTTTCTTGATCGAACAAGTACAATAATGATAAAACGTCAGAATATTTCATAAGACTAATAGTTCATTTGCATGGTTCAAATAACCTAATTAAAGGGATAATTAGTATCCCTGATAAGTTCTATTAAATATTCCAAAAGTAGTTAAAAATAAAATAATGGAAGAATTGCCCAACTCAATTCCTTATACTTCATTATACAATGGTTAATAAATTCACTCTATCTAAAGCAATGGAAGAGTAATTCCATGATCGAATACAAAATATAATACCATAAAGAAGAGTCATAGAAATTATACATTCCCACATTAGACAGTAATTCTTCTGAAGGTGGTAATCTGAGAATTTAATTTGAAACCTTCTACGGTTCGAAGGAAACATCATAGAAAAAGGCCGAGAAATCGGTTCTAGCGTTACGCATAAGACTACAAGGGTACACTATGAAAAGAGATGGAAAGAGGAAGAGTAAGCTCGAAGGAACCAACCTGCAGGCCAAGGACATTCAAAATCAGTAAAGGAAAAAAAAGGTAGAAACCCTTAAAAAGGTAGCAGCTTTTCCATAAATAATACCTGCAAGGCACTGCAATAATATGGGAATGAATACCATGGACAAAAATGAATTCAAATGGAAATGGGTGTCCTTGAATTCCAAAATTTAAATGTCGGTTGACATAGTCAAAATATAGCTAAAGGAAAAATGGAAGAGTGTCTCTCCAGAGCTACCAATGACAAGGGGTTAAGTCAGTTGGGACGAAGCAAAATCCTTAAAGAATTTAAGGTATTGTCTTTCCATTATAAAAGAACGACTTATTCTCAACGTCAAGGGCACAGGCCTGGACGATTGTATAATAAAATTTGTAATTCCTATAAATTTGAATGAATATGTAAACAGTTTCACTGTCGGTCACAAATGCTCAAGTTAGATAACAATGGGTGAAAGACTTTGTTCCTAATTCATAGGAAAGGGACCCAACACGATATAAAAACAAATAGATAAAATCTTCAGTTAGGATATTGAAAAACTAGAATGAAGGGTGAAGAAAGTTCTCTTCCCAAACTTTCTAGATGACAGGTAAGCAAGGAAGGATTGCAACCTTAATCATTTTCTCGTGGTAGCTGAGAACATTGAACTGATTTAGGATATTTCCACATAAAGAAAAGATTTGCATATTCAAGGAAAAATTTAAGGTAAAAAGAGAGTCACCTCATGTCTGGGCCTCCACGAAGAAACCGTAGAATGAGTTGAGACTGACCAGCATAAAGGAAAAACTAATGAGAATTATCTACCATGGAAATTACAGCTCGACATCAGCAAAGGGATAATTTCTCTCTCGGAAAAATCATGGATTGAACACCTGTGGAACGAAGAGATGGCCTCGGATAGGAGCTCGGCAAGCTTTTCAGAAAAGATTGGCAACTGGCCGCCAACCCAAAAGACAAATGCTCAAATGAAATATCGTTTAGGGTTTTCTTCCCATCTTTTGAAAACCCTCTGTAAATTTTCACCATTCTATCATCAAAATAGATAGCAATCGTCCATAGTGCGCAATGTGGAAGAGGCAAGTAAATTCACATGGGAAGGGCCGACTTGTCCAATGCTAAATGGGGCCTATAAATATATTTAGAATTTCATTCATTGATGTTCTATTATGAGAATTTTAAAGGAATAAGAAAAATTATATACCAAGACTTGGTTACTACTTCATGTGTTTTAGATGCACTACATTCCTGGTTTTATTATGAGAACTTAAAAAGAAAAAGAAAAATTATATACCAAGACTTGGTTACTGCTTCATGTGTTTTAGATGCACTACATTCTAGTATCAAGGGCAAATAAAAAATCTATATCAGTTGCATTTTTCTTATGTCCTTTGAATTTAATACGATCTGAATGAAGTTAGAGTTATGGAAATATGGCACACGAATATCAAAGGCCTTGAATTGAATGTGGACTGATAAATCATAAAATTATAATCTAATGTTTAATAGTGGAGTCTGTTGAGGTAATAAGGTAAGTACTGGAGTGTGCAAGTAATATACATCAACTTGGTTATGCATAAAACATATCTTGCTAAATTAACGTCAATATTTCACTTTGAATAAGTCATAATGGGGCAATTGGAGTAAAAACATAGCGAGAGTACTCACTTCTATCAGGAAAGTAGGTGTGAAGCCATTAACAATTTAGCTGTAAATAATTATGGTAGAATCGTAATTATCATTCAATAGAGAAAGTATAACAAGAGTATGTATTAAGTATTCAAGAGAAGAGCTATAATTCTTATTTATTAAAAGAAAATGGGTGTATATGAAATTATGTTACAATTTCATATTGAGAATTTTTTTGTCAAAGTCTAACGTTGGATCATGGTTGATATTCATATTGAGGCAGTGTTTGTCACAATGTGACTTCGAAACATGGTTGACCATGATTGACAACGGTTGTTGATGGTTCACCATGGTTGAATTTTATATTAAGACAATTTTCATGAGAATCTCATGTTGGACCATGGTTGAACATGATTATAGATCCAAGGCATTTATATTAAATTGAAAGATTAATAGTATAAACCTTATGAATAATATTATATCATATGAATATGAACCCATAGATTTATAAACCCAAGGGAATAATAAACCAAAGAGATTATAAATCCATGGGAATATTATTAAACCAAAGAGATTAGTATCACAAATCTAATGTATATAAAACTTTACAATAAATATTATAATCTCTAAAATAAACATGGTTGACTGTATGAATTACCATAGTCGATTTTCATGTTGAGACAATATTTGTCACAATGTGACATTGGACCATGGTTGAACATGGCTTTTTTCATATTGAGACAATATTTTTCACAATGTGACATAGGACCATGGTTGACCATGGTTGACAATAGTTGATTTTCATATTGAGACAATCTTTGTCACAATGTGACATTGTACCATAGTTGACAATGATTATAAACATAATATATTTATATTAAAGCCTAGGATTAATCTTACAAATACTATGAATAATATTATACCGTCGGAATCTAAAGTTGTAGATTAATAAACCCATGGGAGTGATATTATAAGCCCAAGGGCTTAACACTAAAAATCCAAGGGATTATAAATCCAAGGGAATAATACTAAAACCAAGGGATTAATATTATAAACCCAAGTTATAAACCCTATCATAAATATTACAAACCCTAAAATATACATCATTGCCATGGTTGATTTTCATATTGCGACAATCTTTGTCACAATGTGATGTTGGACCATGGTTGGTCATGATTGATTTTCATATCGACACAATCTTTATCAAAATGCTATATTGAACCATGGTAGAAAATGGTTGGACCATGGTTCACCGTGGTTGACCATGATTTATTTTCATATTAAGACAATCTTTGTCACAATGTGATGTTGCACCATGGTTGACTATGGTGGATTTTCAAAATGAGACAATATTTTTCACAATGTGACATTGAACCATGGCTGACCACGATTGACCATGGGTTATGATTGTTGACGTTGTTTGAACATGATTGATTTTCTTTACGCCAAGAGGCACTTTATAGCCTAGTACATGAGGGAGATATTGTCACATAATATTACATTATAAAAATTAATATGTGTGTGTGTGTGTGTGTGTGTGTGTGTGTGTGGGCTAACATATGGATATGTTGGATATATTGTGTAACGTTACTTAAAAAATAAAAAATAAACGTTGTTTTAAAAATCAATGTCATCCATAGTAAAATACTTAAATTTTCACCTTTATTTTACATCCAAATTTAAAAAGTAATATAAAGTACAAAAATTAAAAATAGTATAAAGGATATATGTAAACAATTTAAATCGGTCAAAATACAATAAAAATAACAAAATAACAAAACAAGAATAACACTACAAACATTAAATAATAAAAAAAATAAAAATAACCTATGGCATTGACCCCATGGTTTTAAGAACCAATGCTATTGATCCATGGTATTCTTATGGACGATGGGAAATTAAACTAGCCTAAATCTATCTTACTTTGATGTTATATTTAGATACATATTGAGTGGTAGAAAATGATGTCATTGAATCCATATAGCGTGTAAGGGTAAAACTTTTCTATTGTATTTATCCCAATATGTTCAAAGATGGGGAAATATTAGCAAAAATGTAATTACATTTTATGTAATATTTTTTCCTACCTCCATCCACTTTTTACTAGTTATATTGGGTAAAATATAATATTATACTATTACATTTTACCGAATATTTCCCCTCATCTTGTCCAGTACTTATTGTAGTTTTTCTTTATATATGAAGTTTGAAAGTAAACAAACTTGACTATAAAATTATAGAAGTGAGGGGAAATATCAAGTAAATCTAATATTTAGGCTAACTTGTGATGGGAAATATTAGGTAAAATGTAATAATATTACATTTTAATTAGTATTTTCCCTACCCCTCACCAATTTTTATTGGGTAGAGGTGGGAATAAAGTAATATTGTATTTTACCGAAGATTTCCTCTCATCCAGTTCACTTTTTAGTTAAAAAAATTATTTATATTTGAGGTTCATAAGTAAACTTAACTCCTATGTAAAAATTTGATCCTAGTATGGTAGACATGTTGTAACCATTAAGATTTAGACTTGGTAGAAAAAAATTTAAAAACATAAAATTAATAATTGTAGTTAATTATAACTAATAATTAAACCACGCTAGATCCATATTAAATTTGGATGTACTAAGCACTGAGAGGGATCAAAATTATTGATATGCTAACCTCTTTTAAAGTGAAAGGAGATTTCATTCCTCTCATTGCTTCATAGATTCAGAGTTAAGATGGATGTAGGCTAGTGCTAACACAATAATTTCCACAATGTGACGTTCGAACATGGTTGAACATGCTTATAGACCCAAGGGATTTATATTAACCCAAGAATTAATATTATAAACCTTATGAATAATATTATACCCTAAGAATATGAACCCTTAGATTAATAAGCCGAAGATATTGATATTATAAACACAAGTGATTAATATTATAATCTAAAGGTATATAAACCTCGAGATAAATATTATAAACCCTAATATAAACATGGTTGACCATGGTTTACCATAGCTTATTTTTATATTGACACAATATTTGTCACAATGTGATGTTGGACCATGGTTGACATTGATTTATTTTCATATTGATACAATCTTTTTCATAGTGTGACTTTGGTCCATGGTTTACCATGGTCGATTTTCATATTGAGACAATGTTTATCACATGTGACATAGGATCATGGTTGTCCATGATTGACCATGTTTGAAGACATGTGAGAATGGTTGATCGTGGTTGATTTTCATATTCAAATAATCTTTGTCACAATGTGATGTTATAAAATCGTTGACCATGATTATAAACCCAATGGAGATATATTATACCCTAGGATTAATATTATAAACCCTGTGAATAATATTATAGCATAGGAATATAAACCTTTGGATTAATAGATGTAATGGATTGATATATAACCCGAAGGGAATAATAAACCCAAGGGATTAATATTAAAACCCCAAGGGATTGTAATCCCAATGGAATAATATTAAACCCAAGGGATTAATATTATAAACTCAATCTATATATACCGTAAGATAAATATCATGAACCCTAAAATAAACATGGTTGACCATGGCTGATTTTCATATTGCGACAATCTTTGTCACAATGTAATGTTGGACCATGGTTGACCATGATTGATTTCCATATCAAGATAATCTTTGTCATAATGCCATGTTGGACCATGGTTAACAACAATTAATTTCCTTATTGAGACAATCCTTGTCATAATGCAACATTGGACCATGGTTGACCATGATTGATTTTCATATCGAGAAAATCCTATGACAAACCCTTAGATAAATATTATAAATCAATGTGTATAAACCATATGATAAATATTACAAAGGTTAAAATAAACATAGTTGACCATGGATGATTTACATATTGAACCAATGTTTGTCACAATACAACGTTTGATCGTTATTCGCCATGGTTGACCATGATTGATTTTCATATTAAGGCAACATTATAAACTTTCAAATAGTCAACCACATTTATCCCTTGGTTTTGATAATATAAATCTCTTGGGTTTATAATATTATTCCATTGGGTTTAATATTATTCCATTGGATTTGAGTATTATTAAAACCGATAATCTAATAAAGGCCCATGGTCTACCACGACCATCCAACATGGTTCAATATAGTTCACTATGGTTCACTAAGGGTAAGCTACAGAAAATCCATTATGTCCATGATAAGCATGGTTCACTATGGTTGTCGTATTGACTATTGTTGACAATGTTTTCTATAGTTAACCATACCAAACAATAAATAACGATAATTAACATATTTTAATATATAGATTAATTAATAAGTAAAACAATATAAATGTGTAAATTCATATATTATTAAAGTTGCATTAATATTATTTAAATACTGTAATAATGTTACATATTTATTTCTTTTAATAACATATTTATGTCATGACTAAATATTAATGATATCAAAATTAAATAATTGATATATGATTGTGTACTAAATATTGTAATTAATAAAGTGAGTGAATTAATTATTTAATTTAATATATTTATGTATTAATTAAGATTTTAATAGATTAAAATATAACTATAATAATTATTAGTATTTAAATAAAAAATAAAATTTTATTTTTAATAATAAAAATTTAAACTAAAAATTATTAATCAATTAATTCGAATATAAAATTAATAATCAAAGCCATTTTCAGGAATTGAATTATATATATATATATATATATATATATATTCTCACACTGTTAGGATTCGATCGACATTTTGGATCAACTAATATGGTTCATCTTCAGGAAAAGGTGAGAGATCAATAGAACTGAAAGAATAAATAAGCAAGGATGCATCATTGCCCAGAGTTAGTCATTGGAAATTAGCCGTTAGGTAATTTGTTGAATTAGTTAAGAATTAAAATGTTTATGTAATAAATAAACATTTTATTTCGATATTATAAATTGATAATATTAATTTAGTTAGAAATGAACTGTTAAAATAATAAATAAATATTTTATTTCATTTGATATTATAAATTGAATATTAATATTAAATATTATATTATTAATTTTAGTTATTGTAATGGTATTATCTAGAAATAATTAAACTTTTCTAATAAAGTTTGTTGGGGTTTGACTCATGATATTGGAAACTAGTGATTATAAGTAATTAAATATTTTCTTTCAGAATCGTAAGTTAGATGTTTAATAGTAATGTCATATATAAGTAATTAATTTAAATAATATAATTTGTTAGGGTCTCACCCAAATTCAAGGATGGGTTAGAGACTTAATGATTTAATAATATTAATTCCTCTAATTTTGTCTTTTTATAATATTATTAGAGGAATTAATATTATTAAATCAGTAAGCCTCTAAGACACCGTTGAATGGGTCAGGCCCTCACAAATTATATTATTTAAATTAATTACTTATAGATGACATTACTATTAAACATTTAACCTATGATTCAGAAATAAAATATTTAATTACTTATAACAACTAGTTTCGAGTATCATCAGTCAAAACCCAACAAATTTTATTAGAAAAATTTAATTATTTCTAGATAATACCATTACAACAACTAAAATTAATAATATAATATTTAATATTAATATTCGATTTATAATATCAAAATGAAATAAATATTTATTTATTACTTAACAGCTATTTTCTAACTAAATTTAATATTATCAATTTATAATATCCAAATAAAATATTTATTTATTACATAAAAGCTAATTTCTAACTAGTTCAACAAATTACCTAATGACCAACTCTCGGCAATGATGCATCCTTGCTATTTATTCCCTCAGACCTATTGATTTTTCACCTTGTGCCGAGGATGAACCACATTAGTTGGTTCGAAATGTCGACCAAATGTTGGGTGTGGAGCCTGATTATCTTCTATATTCAAAAGTACCACCACATTGGACCCCAGTTCAAAGCCGTCCGTAAAATATTCACTGCAGGTGGGGTCTAGGGGGGGGGCGGCTACAACCTTTGGGAGCCCCCCCTGGCGGGGGGTTTCGGGGGCAACGCCCCCAAAGCTAAAAAAAACTATAAAATTGCCTTGTAAAAGTATAGTAATTTCTAGTCAATCTCAGTCGTTCATTAGGCGGATGATCTGACGGTAGAACTTATGTTTAGTTTAGGGGTTTTTGCCCTAGAAGGCAACCCCTCTCTGTGTATGAGGGCATTGTATTTGAGGCTGTGAGATAGATGTGTATTCTGTGTGTGAGCGAGAAGCAGAGAGGTGAGACTGTGAGAGAAGACAGAGGATATTACAACGGATTTGCTATAGGTTGTGTCTCTTCATTTTGTTGGATAATAGAAAGGAAGGATTGGCTGTTCGGGGTGGACGTAGCCCAAACTGGGTGAACCACGTATACTCTGTGTCTTTCTTGTTTTATGCATTTTCTGTGTTTATATTTCTGCAATATTTTATGTGTTCCATTGCTCCATAATATTTAATATTCTAACACCAAATCCTAACGATGTGATTATTCCCAAAAACTTATATCTACATTAAGGATCACAAAAGTCTTCAATCTAATACTTTAATTTTTTATATAAAAAAATGTATTTATATATTGCAAATTTATTTTAATGTTTGTTTTGTAATATCAACCACCCAAAAAAAATAAAATAGGGTCCAAAGAGATAGAAACTAAGGTTTAGATGATGTGGTTTCTAAGCCGCATAACCACTTAAACATCCATGACCATTCTGTGTATGTTGTGTCAATTCCTATCTGTCAATTCATAGCCTCCTATTGGTCCATCGAAATACGGAATGACCTGAAACTACACATTCAATAAACCAATGTTGATCCCACTTTGCTTAGGAGGAGAGAGCTTCACATCAACCTTTATTCTGGTGAACCAATGAATCAACAAATTATTACTCATAAGGCATTTACGAAACAATACTCCATTTCTTATGTACTCCACGTGTAATTTAGCATTCACCACAACTATGGTAATTCATCAGTATTCCTAATTTGCTTGCACATTTTTTGTTCTGCTTATGAATTTCAAGATATTGATAGGATTTTTTAAGCATTCACCACAACTATGGTCCATTAATTTTTACGTTGATAGGCACCCCCTCTATTAGAATTTGCAACTTATTCATTTTCTTAATTAATCTTTTTGATTGGATGGCCTGAATTGAAAGATGCCAGTATATTCTCGTTGTCATCACTAAATCAATGGATAGAATTCACAACAGTAACTTCCTTTCATGTCTAAATGACATGTTTAAAGCATAGTAAAATTAATTTTTTACAAAGCATGATTAAAAATTTGCTATACGTCTTGTTGATAACCATGTATGTTCATTAGTGAGGATGTATTTAAAAAAATTATAAAATATTAACCTAAGAGACGTGGATCAAAGAGGAACAACCCACCGACAATTTTCCTCAAGCTTGTGAAACGATTAAAAGTTGAGACGTGCACCTTATATCTCTTCATATTCTGAAACATATGTCTATTCAACTATTTGCCAATTGTTTTGTCCATTAATTTAATGATTACCTTACGCGGGTGGTTTAAACATATCTGTGTTCAACCATACCCTTTCACATTCTGGTTTCAAATGTACGCATGCTCAACCATACCTTTTCACATTCTCAAATGTACCCATGTTCAACCATTTGCCAATTTTTTTTCGACACCTATAAGGTTTACCTGAGTGATTTCCTATGCGTTACTAATTCTCAAGCAATTTGAAGGTGGTTGCATTACTAATTCAACAATGCAATTTTTCCTATTGATAGTCTTGATGATGTAGGTCTCTGTGGGCATTACAAACTGTGATTTTGTGATAAAATCTACAAGAGAATGAGGAAGTCCAGCGACATCGAGCATAAGCACCTCGATTCCATCTTCACCACCTGGTTGCATGTTGAAATGTTGCAGATGCATTCCTTGTGTGAGAGTAAAAGTTCCCATTCATCCCAGCACCATCAGCTAGTTGTGTCATGGCGAAACAATGGCAACAAATGACTAGCATCCTGTTTATCCAACAAAGATGCAGTCGGCATTGATGTGTCATTGCTCAATAACACCGTGGATTCCAAGGTGATTAAACTCAGGTACGGCTATGTAGAGATCAAACAAAGATGGGATGATGGCGAGGAGTTGAAGAACGACTGAGGTTGGTCGAGGGTGCTCAATGATGTGGAAGAGGAGGGTTATTTTAGGAAGAAGCTTACCCTTTAGTGCCCTTGGCTCCAACCCTCGAGTCCCAGGACTTATACATGGAGTTTTGTGTTTCTTAAAAATGTTTACAGTGTGAGCTCTACCCATTAGTGCCCCTGGTTGACAAGAATGCTAAGCTCAGAAGAAACCTGAGGCAATAAGTCTGTTCATTATTAGGGTCATTGACAATCTACTCTGTTAAGGATATTTTCGTGGGTTTACACTGTTTATTATTTAAGGGTGCTCTTCTTTGTTGATGGAGTTGAGATTTATGAGGAAGCGTTCATGGAGCCAGGGGATCAGATCCTTGAGTGATGGAACACCAAGGAAGTGGAGTATTAAACCAGTGAAACCTATAGGTGGTTTCAAAATCTGAAAAAGTCCTTTTCTCATCACTTCCACGACTTGGGTGGTAATTTATTTTTTGACCCGATAAAACGTGGAGCTGCCACGTCGCATTACAAATCCACTCTTTTCGAGTGATAACATTTATGTAGCTCAAAGATTATATTGTGTTGGATGTGTAGATTTGATGTAAGAGAATCAAATCAACACAGTCAAATCAAGTATTTTACGTTTATGAATATTGACATTAACATAAAAAATTTGAGTCAACAATCAATAATGTTAATATGTATATGAATATTAATTTTAATAATGTTAATATTTATAAATATTAGTTTTAATGTTAATTATTGATATTTTTTTTTCTCTGCAAATACTGAATTCTATCAACTGTAAGGCAAAATATTTTTACATAGTATCGAGGCTTGGAAGCACTGAACAGAACAGAATTGCCCTTTTACAAACATAAGGTGGGGAAACCACTTACAGAGATGAAGAGACCAGATAAAAGACATAAAGATAGACATGTATGCCGAGAAGAAGAACTGAGCCAGCACAAAAGAATAAAATCATTGCAAGCCAGCACATGAGGTGTCACCAAATCCCTAACTGGAAGCCAAGAACAATAGGAAATTAGCACTGAACCTTGACCGTGAGCCCGAAATACTAGCCAGAACAAAAAAAGGGAGGCAGTCTGAGGTGGCGCTACTCCCCCTTTGCCGTGCCATGGTTCTTCTTCTCAACCAAACCTACATCATTAGTCCTGAGACCTTCATTGCCACCAAAGTCATTGCGAGCGATTGCCATGGTATGGCTTGCTTCACCATGAGTCCCTTCCTCAGCAGCAGGTCCTGTATCTTCAAGGGGAGGAAGATTTTTGAGAAATTCCTCCTGTTTAGACTTCTCATTTTTCCAATTCTCCAAGCTATCTTTGTCTGTGGAATGCTCACTACTTTGGGAAGGATTAGGGGTAATGCAGGCCAGAGGGGAGACCTGATTTTCCTCTTCCGAGAGAATAATGGTGATGTGAGCAGTAACAGGGGGCCTATGCAAATTACTTTGAAATTTAAAGTGCATGGTTTGGAAGGCACTGTTCAGAGTAGGCTTATGACCAGAACTTAAAGATGGCCCAGCTTCATGGAAAGGGGAGGGATTGAAGGGTTCCTCCGCAGTTTCCAAAGCATGACTGACTGGGGGATGCAAACGGTTGTCATGACGCCCCCCTGAACGATGCCTCTTTCCCGAACAAAGCATGATGACAGACAAGAGGTAGGGCACAAATGGATAATGGACAGGAGAACCAACAGAACAGAGTCGGTGGAGGCGAGAGGGAGGCCCAACAGAACTTGCAAACGATAACACAATACCACAAAACTTACAGACGACCATAGAACTTGCAGACAACAACACAATGCGTGAATCCAAAACAGGGGAGAACACACCCTTGATAGAAGTGGCTTGGAGCTTGCAGCAATGAGCCAGAGTCAGTCCATCACCAACAACCTCCGCAAACCAGGTTCCGTTGCCGAGTGACTGAGCACAAGGCATGGTGAAATAACTATGGAGCAGCATGATTATAACTGAGGGAATGTTGCGTCGATCAGCGCAGTGCATGAATTCAAATCCGCCAACTAATCCAGCATTAAGAACTTTCCCCAGCTCGCATGAGTTTACGTCCCGGGAGGCCACGCTGCTCTGTAGCTGGCAATACTAGACATTAACTCCTTGCATGGGAAATAGTAAGGGTGATGGTGCCACCCGCATCTAGGAGTTAATTATTGATTTTAATGACATTTAATTAATAATATTAATATTATTAATGACATTAATATTATAACTAAAACAATGCATCTAACCTTTAGATTTGTGGGGTCGTCAAATCAGTTAAAAAGTGGGCAAGTTAGAGTAATTGCAGGCATCCTAAGGATTTCAGGTGCTAAACAACAAGAGCATTAATTCACCAAATGGACATGAAATCCCTTTGAGCGGTGCTTTATTTCTGTTTCGGGTCCATATGAACAGTTATCGTCTCGACTAGTTGATAAAGTTTTGTGGAATATTATGACTCCAAAGGATTTCAGGTGATTAAAAAGCTCGAGGGTTATCATCGATATCAGACCAGAAAAAGTTTAGAGAGCCAGAAAATCTTTATTTCAAGTAGATTTAAAAAGTTAAATGGTTAGCATCATGGCTACTCAAGATTACCTTTTATCCGTTGGATTCGCTCATGGTTGATCGAATGGTTGTTCGATATTTTGGTTATGTTTGGAATTGTTTGTGGGCCATAGGCATGGTTAACAAGTTTTCTTTCGACATTAATATTTAAGAAAAATATTAAAAACATTTGGTATTAAAAATACTGTTAATAAGTTTTAATTTAAAATATTC
>APFE030040841.1:153575-164454 GCA_000404065.3 Pinus taeda | reverse complement strand
CAAAAGTAACTTAAAAATTCTAAATGACTAGGAACCATCATTTGGATTTGGAGGATTCTAAAGCATCTAGTATTACGAACTCCATGTTACTACTAGGAGAAAATCTAGGTTTTGGGGGAGGACGTAGTTGGTCACCACTGTAGCTTATCAACATGTTCAAGTTCCTCATAGTTATCTGTAACTCATAAAACATATGAATGATTTCCTCCTTAGCCTCATTGATATTTAACAATAATTGGTATAGTAGGAGCATCAAATGTCAATGGTTGTCGAAAGAATACATGTACTAACTATAGAAACCTTTGCTATGCCTAGTATCAAACACCCAATTAGCCATTTCCTCAAACACTTCAATTTTTTTCAAACAACCAAATTATCTAACGATGTCACATTCAACCTGAGTAATTTCCTCCTAAAAGGCTTGAAAAGTATTGGCTTGATACATTTCTTCTAATATTCAGGCTCTTTACTAAGCTATAGAACCTCCTTGATTTTCAAAATATTTCCTTTATTTAGCTTTGGAACCCCCTTGAATACCAATGTAAGAAAGTACTGATAAACTCTCGGTGGATTGAAAAGGAGCTGGGAGAAGGTGAGAGAGAAGAGACAAAGTGTATGGAAAGAGAGGATCATCTCTTTATAAGGAGGTGAAAAGAGAATTTTTTTCCTAGGATGGATGAGAAAGAGGCAGTCTACTATAGTAGTAAGGAAGGACCAAAGACAAGTATATTGCAAAACATGATACAAGCTAGGGAGAGTAAGCCAAAACAAGGTCACCAAACCAATGAGCCTAGAAATAACAAGCCATAAGAGAGACTATGCTATGAAAACCCATCCAAGAAGGGGAAAAAATAGAGTCAAGAAATCCTCACATCCATGCACTAAAAGAGGTCCAATTGGAAAGGAAACAACATAGTATAAGGCCACTTCCTTCGATAATTTTCTTTCCTTCAACTTCTAGCACCTAGAATTTACATCTCCCATAAGTAGAAATCGAACATTTCTAGGAATGGATGACCACTTCCGTGAATGGTGTACGAAATGAAAGGGAGGTATGGAGAAGAAGGGATCTATGATAGTCCTGAAGTTCTAAAAATGCATAACATTGAAATGCAAAATGTCCACCAAATCTTCATAATCAAATATGTACACTTTGTACAACAAAGCTACATCGTATTTGAGTTATGTCACATGATCTCACCATCTGGAAGCATTAAGTAATAATGAGGACATTGGGAAGGGTGCATGGCCACGTCATTATCCATGTATGTGACCAAAAGCCTATCCTACATATTATCCACATATCCATCCTCCACAAGGGCTTCACTCAATAAACCTCTGACATATCACATGCATTCATGGCATACTAAACAATACCCCTAATTTGACTACATATTAGAAAATACCTCTAAAAGCCACATTATTTAAACCCCTAATAATACGAACGCAATACACCTTCCCAATTTAAAAAACCCCTAATTTCACTAGATATTGTAGGTATCAATCTTTTCATTAACAATTCCTATACACACTTATATTTTTTCATTAACTTTGAGCTCCATTTCTTATACTTACCAATATAAAAACCCTTTACCTAGTATGAATGCACATGGTATGATATTTCTCTCCAACGAAACACCTATGTTATGCTCTAACACCCTATTATTGGGAGAAATATCCTTCATATATAGCTCAAGAGTGGTGTTCGAGAAGGAATGTCAAGAGTAGGTGAGTAGTGTTGGCTGTTGTTTGCAACTAACATATTTATATGACCATATACACTTTTTTTATTATTTAAATGTGTGAGGAGAGGACATATATGATCATAAGGAAAAGACTCGGAACATAGTCCAAAACCAATTTCCAAATGTCATCTAGTGGAATTTTTTCTTCGTACAAGTCCATGAATGGTTTTAGTTATTATGTCTATCATCTGTTGAGATTCTCATTGAATCATAAGTCTAGAGAACTACTAATATTTAGAAACCAAGATACCTACTTCTAAAGCTTTGAGCCTTGCCACATTATTATTTTTGAAACCACGGGACTTTAGAAGAGAAAAAGGATTTGTCCCTAATGATCCTAGAAAAGTCTTTCAAAGATAGCATTCCTTGGGTTTCTTCTTAAAGCCTCAACAAAATTTAGCTTTAGGGAATGTTGCAAGGTGTGGTTCCAAACATCATAGCTTAGTGGAGGAGGGTGTGAGAATGAGGAGGCTTAATAGAAATGAGAAGAGATTTGTTATTCAAAGTCCAGTATTTGAGGAATGTTTGTTCTATGTTTTGGGTCTACCAATCGTACTCTATCCATTAGTGTGAAACTATTATTTCTCAAATATTAATATATGCTTGATTTAAATCTAATGAATGTCATGAGTGTAGTAAAATTTTTGGAACATTTACCAATTTTCATTAGAGGAAACTTTTTCCTAAAAGTTCCAATGAAATTCTCACATACATAATATGTAAACCAATCAAAATCCTTTAAATTTCGAAAGAGGTGCATGTAAATATTTTGGAGGAAAAATAAAAAATGAAACTTTTTTTTTTTTAAGTTATAGCTTATATCCTTATAGTTTTTTTCTCAATTTTCAAGTGTAGACACTCGTTGGATGTGTAATTAAATTCCGCAGCCAATGAGTACCTATTATGCATGCTTCTGAGAATACCCGCACTAATGAAAAGTGAATATGCATTGAGAAACAAACATGTTTCAACACACTTTTTAATGTATCTTCAATTTTTATCAATGTGGGTCTTCTTAGAAGTATGCATAATGGGTACTCATTAGATGTGGAATTTAATTATGCATCCAATGAGTGTCTACACTTGAAATTTTAGTAAATATATAAGGAGATAAACAAAAAATACAAATAAAACATGTAGGTCTCTTCTTTTCCCTCCACTTATTTTATTATTTTCCTATTATTTTAATTTTTTTTCCTTAGGAGGCCAGCTTTACGCTGAAATTTCCTCTAATGCTTCATTTCCAAAGGGCCCTCAGAATGAATCATAGAAGAAAAACTTGTATTTTGTTTGGGAAGAGTCGGAGAAAGACATGTTTTCTACAATGCTCAATTATAAGAGGTATATTATCCTTATTGTAGTCTGCATGGTGTACAAGAGCTTCCATATATTTCGAGATATTTTCTGCATAAGGACAAGCATTAAAAATATGCTCTAAATCATCTAAGGCCAATTTATTGAAGTGGCAGAGGGAGGGCACAACAAAGAGACTTTTAAGGATTTATCGTGAGTGAGAGCCTTCCTTTGAACCTATTGTCACTATTGAATTATGGTGCCTACTATGGATCTTGTGATCGGTCATTTCGTGTTCAGTTCTTGATTGATTGAAGTCACTTTCTCACACATGCTCAGTTTGCAATGAGTTCATGAATTCATTGTTCTATGAAAGCTTGAAAAATCATAGAACAGTATATCAAGACATCTTCTCTCGAATGTTCAATCCATGTGGATAGTTAGTGCACACTATTATTGAAATTCTCTCACTTTTGGCTACATTTGTACTTCCATTTTGGTTAGTTTTCCAAACTGTCACTTTTGCACACCTTAAATTTCTTGAGAGTCATTTTCATGTTTTAAACTATTTCTTTTCCTTTCTTTCACATTAATTATTATCGTTTTCATGTTATATTTGTTGTTTCATGCATCGTATTCACCATCATTCGTGTATCCCAAGTGTCATGCTCCCTTTTCTCTTCATATAGTAGATGTCGTATTTTCACATGTTAGTTGTCACACAATGTGTATAAGATTTTTTTCATGGTTTCAAGTGGTTATCTTTGTGTAAATTAGTTGATGTAACCATGTAAACATATGTCATACTCATTCCCAAAGTTTTAAGAATTGTCTCATAAGTGTTCTCACGGTCGTCGTAGAATGCATATTTAGTGTCACATTTGTTCTAAGTCATTGCAAAGTCATTGCACTGAGAGATGTATGTTTTTCTCGTGTCCTAGATGATATATTTTGTCTTGTCATCAAGTGCTCTAAATGTGTGATCACAGTCAATTCATATCACTATTCATATTAGTTTCATTGATCCCGCACTTAGCCAAATTGTGGAAGTTTCCTAGCAACTTAGCCTCCTCGGACCCTCCTCAATTATGCATTACGCACTTCCCACCCTCAAGCTGAAACCCTACCTTTGGACACTACACAATGTGCAATTGCTACATACTAGGACTCGACACTTATCATGAACCTCATGACAACCAACATTTTTTTTTCCATCCTATGTCATTAACTCGTTCCTTATATTATCATCAAATGAGTAAAATAATTTTTTACATGTAATTAACCATTTCAATAACCATGTCTCCCATGTTGGTTATTTAATAGTATAGTTCTATTGATACTCACCTTAGTTTCACTTGTCGGTACTTATAGTATAGAACACATGTTATTACATGTAGATACCCTTAGATTGGGAATATATTATAACTACTAGTTTCATTATCGACATATATGTATTTATCCTAACCTATATTATATCTACCCTACTGAATTTATTTCCAATAGTATTGAAAGGTAATATCACCATCATATGGTTTGATTATTAGGTACACATTTTTTTTGTTTTCTATTAATTGTATCACGTTAACCCGCCTCCTATCCAACACCATTAAAATATGAAAGTACTAATTTGCACATTCCAACTGGCTTCTTGGCTTCTTTATTCGAGGTACACATTGTACTCTTGCTTCTTGTTCTGCCCAACCTCGATGTTATAGTTTTTCTAGGCAATTTGTTGGTCACGTGGTTCACACAGGGGTGTTCTGCCAGGGTATATATGAACGATCAAGATTTCTTGAGGTAATCGAACAATCGTTTATAGCCCGTTCAAAACCCTAATTTAATTTTGAGAATGATTTTATTTTTATACTCTTCTTTTACCACAATTCTCATTTTCCAATCTTCTCTATCACTGGGTTTACAGCCGAGTTTTCCTTTCTGTGCTCATGTCACTAGGGAAAATCGGTGAGGTGTTTCCTTGTGTACCAATGTTTGATGAATCCTTTAAACATTACTCAATGCATTCTTTGTACGCTAAGAGAAACCTTCCAATTATTTCTACTCTTTCTAAGATTTCATCATCATAGTGTTGCTCATGGGATTCCCAAGAGCTATATTTAGGTAATTCCATTCCTTAGTTGTTTTTTCTCACATTCCCCAACTCTCGGTTTCCAACTTTTCAGTAGTTTAAATTGTTTTTATTCCTAATACCATATGGTACCTAAAATATTTGTGGGTTCAGTGCTAAACATGTGACATCGGTGATATAGGGCCAGAGGAGCATAAGAGTTCTTTTATCTCTACTCTTCACCATGGAATTTAGCATCCCTTATTATGAGTGGTATAGTTGTAGAAACAAATCTACTGATGACATCCTTTTGGTGGGTTTTCTTCCCAACACAACAACTCAATGATCAATGTACCCCAAGTAAATTCTGTTATTTTTCTTTGGCACCTCAATAACCATAGGGACTCATTTTTAATTATTTTTATATGGTATTTCTATGGCAGGGTTCATTGAGTAGTTTTTGGGATATTTTCAATCCAACAATGTTACTAGACTCTATTCATCATAGGAATAGACCGTCAGGTAAACCCCTCCTTATTTCACCTATTACACTCATTTTATAATGTTTGATTATTACTCAATTCATTCTATAATGTTTACTATTAACCCTATATACATGTATGGCAGAACTGAGTTCTTGGTGCAACTACACTTTTTCACCCCATACGTACACTATACAAGTAAGTTATTTACCATTATTTTTCTGTAGAATTGTTCGTGGAACTAATTGTTTCCTTCATACTAGTTTTGTTTGTCATTCTTACGTGGGTTGCTCTTCTTTTGCTTCAGTTTCAGGTAACAGGGTCTTACTCGATATCTCATGTTTTTCGTAACCTCTTGTTGTGTTGTGAAACAACCCCCCATTTACTTATATATAAATCTCTTAGGAAATTATTATCTAAATAAATGGGGACCCTTTAAAAGTTAAAAACATAATAAAATAACATAATTTAGGGTTTTAAAGCGACAAATTTGATTTCCTTTTTAATAAACAAATCCAAATTCATTAGGCTCGAACAACTTGAATAAGCCTACCTTATATAAAATCCCAACATATCTCATTTCATAAGTCTTAATGAAAAATTCCTTGTTTTATCCTTTCAAAACTTCTGATGGGATAAAGAATAGCCCCTAAGAACCAAACATGTCGAAAACTCAAAAGGCTTAAGTATTATAAAAAAACTAGTTCACATCAGAACTTGCCTGCATTGCAATTTTATAATCAACATTATATATCAAAAACCTGAGTACCATGCTGATTACGATATGCGATAAAAATATCTAGACCTGATAAGACAATTAATTAGACTATAAACACATCATGTCCTGATTGATAAAAAATTAAAGAAAGGCTTATTGCTCCCTTCAACCCCGATCCTATGATTGTGATAAATCTACTTGCTAAAAAGGATGACCTTAATAAAATCATAACAATGAATAACTTAAAGGAAAAGATACTATTGTTCATCATCATTTGGGCACGCTATAATGCCATGTCATTCCTCATGATTTTGCAATCGCAAAAAAGCCTTTAGCTATATCCATTCCCCTCAACCCCAAATCCTTCGATTGTGACATTATGATCATCACATCGTACACCTACCATACACAACGAACTGATATATCAATATCACTATTACATATCAACAAAACACATGGAAATAGGTTTTATATGCTATTTGAAAGGTTTTTCCCATGCGATACATTAATAGGATAATAAATAACCATGTGAAACCATGATTTTAGTTATTAAAGAATTCTAACAGTATTTATGATTTAAAATACAAAGGCGTTTTGATAGTCTTTTTGGCTGGATAAATCGATCTCGCGGACAAGGCCGATCTCCCTAGTATCAAAAGATATCTAGCAACAAGTACGACAAGCAAATATATATTTCTCTAAACATATGCAATTCATAACAAAAAATACAAAGGTGTTTAGACCCTACCTTAAGTCCAACGCTAGTTTGTGGCAGCCATTCTTCAACCATCTGAGAGAGTTTCCTTTTGAGAACCTGCAATCACAAACAAGCACACATTAAATAATACCTGCATAGCTAATATCATAAATCATGTTCATTATGATGATCAAGGAATCCATAAAATAAACCATAAAACATAGCTTATTGAGAAAAACAAACTTATTTGTATTAAATTTGAAATAGAAGAACCTTACAGCCTTTTCAACCTTGATGTTGTACAAGCTCTTCCCAGGGTCAGAAACAAGAATCTCCTTTACTTTGACAAGTCTCACACTCTTCCAAATGAGATCAAAAAGGTATGTAATCTCTCCTCACAAAAGCTCAATTAGGAAGACTAAGTTCCAGCAGCATTTCACCTCAAAAATATTCATCTTTCATCCTCCTCAGTAATCAGCCCAATGCTTCATTTTATAGTGCAAAGGAAGGAGTTTACAGGTCCACCTATGAAGGGATAGAGTCCTCCTTCAAAGGGATAAGCTCCTCACATCAAGGGGTTAGCTCCTTAAAGTATGGTATGCATGAACCTTAAGGGAGCGAACTTGCCACCTCAAGGTTCCTTCCTGAAGCTTCTAGAAATGACTTAAAGTGAGTTTTTAAGAATATAATTGTGCCTTTTAACTTTTACAGGGGTTTTCACCCATAAAATAGAGACAAAATGATTAGGCGCGTAGGGAACATGACCATTAGGTGCGGGACTGTAGGTAATGCTAAGAGAAAGTTCAGAACCAGAGTTTTAGAGACTTTTAAGGGCTTTCTCTTATTTTGAAGGCTTGATATTAGGAACTAACGCTTAAGACTTGCAAAGGAGGAAAGTATGAGTGACAATGGACTCACACAGATTGCAGAATGCCAAGGTGACAATGTTTTGTGCAACAGATTGTCCCCTAAAGTGCGAAGTCTGTAATAGATGAAGATAGAGTTTGTCAGCTATGAAGAGTGAAGTACTTTATCATTTCAAGGATCATCCTGTGGACACCCCAGTCGGAACCTGTAAAAACATTCAATGCAAAATATATATATGTGAACATATCATCACTGAGGTAGGCATCCCCATACTCAGATCAAAACGCTTTTAAATTGATTTTTTAAAGAGAATTTGATTTAGAAAAATGCTTGCGGGGGTTTCTAGGTGCAACATGCGGCCCCTGTGGACCCTGACTTTTTTATACAAAGAAAAAAGCCCTGGGTCTACACCTATTGCTTACGATGAGTGTGGACCTATGCACTGTCTATAACCAACGGGTGTAGACCCCGTGAAATAGGTTTTAAAATTTCAAATTTCTCCACTTCCACCCAAATTTTTTTGAACTAAATTGTTCTAATATGTCTTTTTTGCAATGTAGGACATACAAAATGCTCATTTGGAAGGAACATATGCATGAGGATGTGGATCTTGCCACATTAATTCATCCACCCACAATACAGGCATTGAAAGCATGCAGAATGTTTAAATTCTGACCAATACCAAGCATGAGGGCCCAAGTAGACTTCTTGCAATGGCTAGTAGACAGGTGGAACATATAGGACCAATGTTTCTTGATTGGTGGCTGCCAGCTCGAAATTGAGCTAGAAGACATATATTTCTTGATGGTTTGCCCAAGAGAGGTGAATGATTATCTCCTTTCAAGACTGGGCTAGGTGGCCAGTCTGTCGCTAGTCTTCGATTAGAGTTTTGCAATGATCAAACAAATGACAAACGAATCGATATTAAAACTATCGACCATCCTGAACTTAAGGTTATTGCGTTCACTATCACCAGACTATGCAGAAGTGCAACATTACATGTAACTACTGGATCCTAGATGCGAATGGTAGTAGATTGTTATCGAGGTACCACCTTCAACTAGTGTGAAACTGTGTTGGCGAATGTAAAAGGCCAACTAACTAGAGAAAAGAATGGACAACTAAAAAACTTTAGATATGATTTCTTGGTTATGAGATTTGGTCTAGAGAGGGTCCCTATGTTGGTCCCACGACAACTTGCAATTGAGGCTGGACTTCCTTGAGAGCGTAGGTTAATGTGTTGGGTTGCAGTAATGGCCCGTCATCCTGAGGAGGGTTTAGAGGTTCTTCGATTTGTGCCTGAGTATTTTCGTTAGTTGAGAAACCAACTTTTCATGATTCAGAATTTTCCATATGCCAGGATGGATTATTGTGGTGACCCATTCATGACCCTTCCACTAAGAGAGCAGTGGGATGGTTTAGGTAAAATAATTTCAACACTTTCTAAGTTTTAACTATTTTTTTTTAAATCTTCTAAAACTGACAATAAAAAGTTTTAACTGTAGATGTGGGTGCACGAAGACCAGCCACTCTCCAGCCTTATGAGAGGATACACCCAGCTGCAGTAGTATTGGCCCCACAGGACCAATCTACAGAGACCTTGACTGAATTGGAGAATCATCTAGAGCAATTGGCATCAGATATTCTAGAGACTGGCATAGATGATATTCCACTTAGGTTACAACGATATGTGATTGGGTTCCCAGGACATCTTAGGAGGTTCCTTTGTAAGGTGGTTGGAGCAGTGGCTTCTTATCATGATCATCATCAAGGATAGGATGATCACTTTTGTAGACTAACACGACATTTTATGTCTTTTTTTATTATCATTTTTGCTGATCATAAGGTGGTTTTCAACCTATGATCGAGGACAATGTATAATTGACACACTTATATACTATGATATATCACTATCACTGGCTATTTTGTGTAACATGTTATTGAATTTTTTTAAAACTTACTGTTTTGATTATTACAAATTTCTATTTTTCATACAAGAAGCAACTGCATCTGCTAATGTATGCTAATGTATTTAAATATCTTGGAATATGCTAATATTCAATGTAATCAAATTCATGTTCCAAGAGACGAACTCTCAAAAATAATCTTAATAACACTAGATTTCTAATGGCATAAACCTTGTTAAGCTGTAATACAACGAGTTCATAATCTAACCTAACAATCAAACTCTGAATCCCAAATGAGATGGATTCAGATAATAAGTCAATCACTGCACTATACTCTGCAATGTTATTCATTGTTTGACAGAGGCTTACCCCATGCATAGATACTACGACAAGCACCATCAGAAAAACCAATTTATGTTTGAAGAGACGTTGACATCTGCAATATCAAGAGTAAAAACAAGATAAGCAGGAATAATGATAAAAGCACTCTTTAAACTAGACATACTTTTCTAATCTAAAACACACCAGCTATAAAGAAACTAATCTAACAACAATCTCCACACCAAAATTTAAGCATAATATATCTTCAAGTAAAGCCCATTTATGGGCTTACACAAAGAGACACCATCAAAATATAGCAATTCATAGGCACCTTTTGCCAACTTTCACTTAACAATGTTAGGACCATGCCACATAGGTGAAAATTTTCTAGCCCCTAGCTTATCGTTTGCTTGATCGTATAATAAAATTAGGTCTCCTTCCGAAAAATTACGAGGTGTAACATTTTGGTCGTACTGAGATTTTATTCCTTTCGCATGAGCCTTGATTACTAATGCAGCATTGCGTCGATTCTCATCTAACTAAGCTAAGTACAAAAAAAAATTCTCCTCTTCAGAAGTTGTTGGGAGTAATTCTATGGCTATTTGCAATGACAAAATTTTGCATTCAATGGGTAACATTGCTTCCAAACCGTAAACTAGTTGAAAATTAGTGAAACTAGTTGATGTTTTTACTGAGGGTATATATGCCCAAAGTGCCAAAAATAACATGTTATGCCAATTCAACATATGAATACCAATGATTCAATGGATCATAGTGACTAAAA
>APFE030040841.1:69031-142029 GCA_000404065.3 Pinus taeda | reverse complement strand
GGGCCGATACTGTTGCAGCTGAGTGTCTCCTCTCATAAGGCTAGAGAGTGGTTAGTCGTCGTAGACCCAAATCTACATTTAAAACTTTTTATTGTCAGTTTTGGACGATTTAAACAAAAAAAAAAAAAAATAGTTAAAACTTAGAAAGTGTTGAAAATGATTTTACCTGAATCATCCCACTGCTCTCCTGGTGGAAGAGTCATGTCTGGGTCACCGCAATAATCCATCCCAGCATATGGAAAATCCTGAATCACGAAAAGTTGGTTTCTCAACCAACAAAAATACTCAAGTGGAAATCGAACAACCTCTGAACCCTCCTCAAGATGACGAGCCATTACTGCAACCCAACGCATTATCCTAGGCTCTTGAGGAATTCCATCCTCAACAGAAAGTTGCTATGGGACTAGCATAGGGACTCTCTCTAGACGAAAGCTCACAATCAGGAAATCATATCCAAATTTTTTTAGTTTTCCGTTCTTTTCTCTAGTTAGTTGGCCTTTTACATTTGCCAACATAGCTTCACACCAATTGAAGATGGTACCTCGATAACAGTCTACTGCCATTCGCATTTAGGATCTGGTAGCTACATGAAATGTTACACTCTTACATAATCTGGTGATAGTGAATGCAATAACCTTAAGTTCACGATGATCGATAGTTTTAATATCGATCTGTTTGTCCTCTGTTTGATCATTGCAAAACTCTAATTGGAGACTAGTGACACACTGGCCACCTGACCTAGTCCTGAAAAGAGATAATCATTCACCTCTCTTCTGCAAAGCAGTTAAGAAATATATATCCTCTAGCTCAATTTCAAGCCAGTGGCCACCAATCATGAAACACTGGTCCTGTATTTTCCACCTGTCTACCAACCATTGCAAGAAGTCTACTTATGCCCTCATGCCTGGCATGGCCCAGAATTTAAATAGTTCGCATGCTTTCAATACCTGTATTCTGGGCGGATGACCTAATGCAGCAAGGTCCACATCCTCATGCTCACGTTCCTGCCAAATAAGCATTTTGTATGTCCTACATTGCAAAAAAGACATATTAGAACAATTTAGTTCAATTTTTTTTGGGCGGAAATGGATAAATTTGAAATTTTAAAACCTATTTCGTGCGGTCTGCACCTGTTGGTTACAGATAGTGTGTAGGTCCACAATCATTGTAAGCAATAGGAACAGACCCACGACTTTTTTCTTTGTAGAAAAAAGTCGGGGTCCGCAGGGGCCGCATGTTACAGCTGTGGACCCCTGCAAGCATTTTTCTAAATAAAATTCTCTTTAAAAAATCAATTTTAAAGCCCTAAAATGAAATGTAAATGGTTGAAATGCAAGAAAATGATGATGTGGATTATCTGGAGCTGACAATTTTCAAATCCAACAGACGGATTTTTCGCAATCTTCACAGGAAGTTTCTTACCCAAAGGCTCTCACTTCTCACTCTCAAATCAAATGGTAAATATGAATTTACAAAAGCCCTTTTTATAAGCTTTTTGAATAAATGAATTTTTAATTTATTTATTTTTTCACTTTAAAAATGTAAATTTTTGATGCATTTTTATTTATCTTAAACAGGTATGAGTAATGTTTTGATTTTTTGTGTAGAATATTGGATTTTTCAGGGAAAATTGATCATTTTCAATAGAGAGCATACTTTTTTCACTTTTTTCGGACTCTCCCAAAATTTACGAAAAAAAAAAAAATAGGAATCCTCTTTAAGCTCTTTTTTGACTCATAAAATATGAAAAGATTACTGAGTTTTCCCTTTTTAAACTCATTAAAACGGAATTAAAAGTTCGGTCCACATACAACTCTCTTCTGATTGTATAAACATGAAAACATCGCTAGACTTTTGTCATTTCAAGTTCAATTTTGGTTATAAAACGACGTGTATTTGATCGCTTTTTTACTTTTTCAGATCGGAGCCACTAATTATGAAAATTACTCCTTGATTGTAATGGTCAAGTAGTTCTCTCAAGTATTATTTTATACTTTTTCAGGCTTGGGGGACACAAATTTACGAAAAAGGACATGCATAGAGTTTTCTTAAGTTTTTCTTCTGACTCCCTAAAATTGAAAAACATCAAGTTTTTCCTATACTCGACTTGTTAAAATTTAATAGTAAAGGACTTGTTCAATTGTAAATAGGAAGGAACCACTCCTTCTTAGGGTTCAACTTTAAACTAAGTTGGACTCATCTGAAGGATGAGCTTATAAACAAGCAAAAGTTATCCTCCTCAAGGTTGTAAAAAATAAAGAGGTATATGCCAGAAATGGTGGGGGAAAAGAGAGAGAAATGAACTCATATGTTTCACCTTGTGTTTCAGAAAAGAAATTAACCAGTCTTGAACATGACACTTTTATTCCTCTGGGTTGGGAAATCCTTTGCCTAATAGTTAATCAAACCATATTGAAAGTCTTCAGCCGGTTTCTAGGTATTAACTTTGGGTCAATTGTCACCAAACCATCTGTAGTGTCGTTATGTGTTCAAGAGGTCAGTTCAAATAAACCATTCATCTGCAAAATATTTTTCATCCATTTTGACCATCCCTCAGTTAGTCCTTGCCAAATATATTTCTTCAAAACTTGATCTATGATTTTGTGTTGTGGGCTTGCCTACGATGGATCACTTTCGAGCGACTTCAGCTCATTATCTAGAAAGATGATCTAGGAATCGTCACTACCCTGGAATCTGCATGCCCTAATGGTAGGTTTCTCACCTTTGACGATAGGTTGCATCATTGACCTTCGACCAAAGGATTCTATGACCTGTTCGACATCAGCTCATATATTCACATTTCATGGATTGTACTGACTACTTTGACAGACATTGACATTAGAAGTGGTTTCTCTCACACTTGTTAATAGTTCACATCATTGACTGGTAATCAAGTGGTTTCTACCATGTTTGAGTTCGACACATTCATTCACATGGATAGAATCATACTAGTTCAGGAAGCAAAAATCAAGACCCTGGATCTAGTTTCTACTATCCAGGCTACAAGGAATTTTGTTATTCATTATACAGTGGACTATTCATAAATAGATGGTTGCGCCCATACTGTGTCTACATATGTCTATACTCTTGATGTATTATGAAATCATTCCCGTATCAAAACAGTTTAGTCAGTTTTCTAGTCAGTTTTGATCTGAGTATGGGGATGCCTACCTCAGTGATGATATGTTCACATATATATATTTTGCATTGAATTTTTTTACAGGTTCTGACTGGGGTGTCCATAGGATGATCCTTGAAATGATATAGTACTTTAGTCTTCATAGATGGAAAAATCTATCTTCATTGATTACAAACTTTGCACTTTAGGGGGCAATCTATTGCACAAAAAATTGCCACGTTGGCATTTTGCAATCTGTGTGAGTCCATTATCACTCATACTTCCTCCTTTGCAAGTCTTAAGCCTGAGTTCTTCTTATCAAGCCTTGAAAATAAGAGAAATCCCTTAAAAGTCTCTAAAACTCTGGTTCTCCACTTTCTCTTAGCATTACCTATACTCCTGCACCTAATGGTCATGTTCCTTGCCGCCTGACTGCTGTGTGTGTGTGTTATGGGTGAGGATCCTTGTAAAAGCGAAAAGGTGCAAGCATATTCTTAAAAACTCACTTTGAGTAATTTTTAGAAGCTTATGGAAGGAATCTTGAGGTGGCAAGTTCGCTCCCTTAAGGTTCATGCATCCCATACCTTAAGGAGCTAACCCATAGACACAATAAATCCCTTTCCTTCTCAAAAGTCAAACCAAGGACAGATTTCACAAACCAGTGAGACTCATGAAGAAGACAAAAAGACACCAGGGTAATCTAAGGTTTCTCAGGCTTCTGATCTTTGAGTCACTACATAGACCAGGTGAGAACCACTCTACACATGCAAAACTTCTAAAAAATCATCTAAAACAAAATACCAATGGAACTCATTCACAAGAGATTTTTGACAGAATTCATGCAGATCTAGGTAGACATTAAAAGTCATAAATGAAACCTAAACTTAAATAGAAGAAAAAATTTTAGGTCTTTTCAAAAATTTCACAAGGTCCGCAGGTTTCCAGTTGAACCAGATGCGGTACCACTCTGTGTACCAAAGGAAAAGTGCAAAGATGACCGCACTGTCTATAACCCCCCCCCCCCCCCCCCCCAAAAAGTTCACGATCTGTTTCAACAAAAGTTCACGAATTTGCTCATCAATATGAACAGGATCAAACAATGTTGTTGAAGTTGAGGTTGATATCGAAAGTGATTCCCTGTGGAGCACATCCATTGGATCGGATTTGCTTGAACAAAAGTTAGAAAGCGACTGTACAACCAGATATGCAACTTCAAAGGGACTCAAAGGCATTGCGCTACCAAATGAATCCACCTAAGAATTGAAAGGTGTGATCCAAGGATCATCAAAAGAAACAGTGTTGGATGAAATCATATGATAAGTTTCAATAGAAGGAAATACATTAGGAGGAGGGAAGGAAAAAGTTCCTAGTAAACCAGAATCTTTAATCAAATCAACCCCAACATCCTTGTAAGGGATATTTGTTTTACCGACATGTTGAATACTATCTGAAGAGGCTAGGTCGGATGAAAAATAAGTCAACTGGTCTATCATAATGATCTTTCCATTATGAGGAAACTTGATAAGCTGAAAGACTGATGAAACAATATCAGTCATACCGTAAGACCAACTGCGACCGAAGAGAAGGTTGTAATCTAGAGGGGCATCAACCACTTCCACATCTAGATTTTCATTTTTTCCTTCGACCCCTATAGGTAAATCCTATAAAATACCAAAATTATGGAACCCTCAGCCATCAAAAGCTTTTAGAATCGTCGAAGATTGATTGAGTGTAGGAGAACCAAACGATCTCCAACAATGGATCAACATAATACACGTAGAAGCTCCCTCATCAATCGCAGTCCTAAAGCAAGGTTTGTTTTTGACTAACACTGGAATTTGGAAAGCCATTTGGAGAGGTAGGCAGGGTGTATTATTCTCTAAATCAAAGATTAGTTTGAATCTCAAATATCAAGAACTCCTATAGTATACAATAGTAATTTACGTTGCGGTGGGCATGATTGCAGCACCTCCAAAGTTGACATTTCTGAAGGAGAAATAGCTAAATCTGAGCAGCTCTCGCATGTGGATTGAAAGCTGATTTCCAAAGTATACCTTTAATAGGTAGTTTTATTACTAAGTTAGGGTTAGGTTTCTCAATCTATAGCAGATCAGAACCAGGAGGAGTTGTAGTTGATGGATTTGAATTAGAAGATTCTACTTCTTTACCACCAACATGATTTTTACTACCATAATATCGCAATCGTGTCGCAATCCTGACATGAGACATCATCATAATGGGTTCTTCTAACGCATTTGAGGAAGAACCAATCATCTTACTATCTTGACTAGGAAAAGGATGCTTCAAGACAACAAGCGTTTGAGAATGTTTGACAATTTTCTCAACCTCTGCTCGATGTGGGCAGTCTCTTGTAAAACGCTCATCATCACAAATGAGACAAGGATAGCAAGGTTTACATTTATCATCAGTAGATTCATTCTTATCTGTTTTCTCTTTTGCATTTTTTTTATTTTTCTTCTTCCCCTTCTTTTTACCACTAGATTTTGATTTGGCCGTAGATGATTCTACAACATGGATATCGGCAGGAATTTCGGTGGAAGAGTCTCCTATCGAGGAATCTGGTAAAGTTATAATAGGAGAAGAATTCTTTGAAGATTTTTTCTTGCTTTTAGTACTAACTAAACCAATCATACCATCAGCGGCATGAGACCCTGAAGGATCTGCAATTATTTGATTGTGTTTTGGAAGTTCAGTTATTTTTTCATTTAAAGTACCTCACTGTGTATAGGCGAGGTCAAGGTACTGAGCCTGAGAAATTACTTGCTCTTCAGTAACAACTCCTACCTTAGCTACTTCTTCAATGATTTTAGGTAATAATGATTTTACAAACCATTCTGCTAAAATTTGATCTAGAATAAAAACTTTCACCAAATGCTGTCTACGTCACCATACATGAATATGATCAGAAATATATGTGGACATGGATTCTTTTAATGAAGTTAACAATTTCATGCCAGTGTCATATTTGACAGGAAACTAAAAATGAGTTAAGAAATAAGTGGCTAATTGACTAAAATTATAAAAAGAGCCTCGTGGTAACTCAATGTACCATTTGGCAGCAAGACCAATCAGAGTGCTTTGAAAAAGACGTAAGTGAATTGAATCATCAATAATGGAATTCGATGCACACCAAAGGTGATAAGTCATCACATGATTTGATGGATCCTCTCTTGACTTAACCTCGAACTTCAGGATAACACTGGGAAACTTATTAGGCATTGGTGGCCAATACAGAAGATAGTTAATTGGATTGTTCATAAGGCGCGACAAATCAGGTAAATCCAAAGTTGCAGTAAAAGGTAACTGACATTTAGGGTCTCGAAAACCTTGGGTAACAAGACCAACTCTAGGAGGAGGATACCCAGGATAAGCTAGAATTGGATTTGCATTTTGAATATTATAACCTCTTGGGAAACCAGGATTAACCAGACCAAACTGGTGTTACAGAGGTTGATGATAAGTATAGTGAGGGTACAGTTGATACTGAAAATTTGGGTTTTGTATAGTAGGATCGAATTGATACTATCCCTGGTACAGTTGATAAGTAAATTTTGGTTGACTTATGACAATTGTACTTGGAGCAGGCTGTCCTACAAGCATCTGGACCGAAGTCAGAATTGTAGGTCCTGATTGTGGTAAAGAGTCTTGAGGAATTTGCACTGATGCAGGAACAGTAGAAATCGGAGCTGTCGATACTCTGGCAGTAGGTGGGGTAGATTGAATAGAAATTTCAGTAGTTGTAGCAATAGTTTGAGGTAGAGTTCGAGGTGAACTAGGCCCAGGTTGATGAACTACACCAGGTGTAGAGGTTTGAACAGTAGGATGGACAGGTTGCTGGGTTGGACCAGAAGCCAAAGGTTGTCGAGGTTGACTTGATAACTGCACATTAGGTTGCAAATTCTGTTGAGTTTGAGATGGATCCCACATCATGTTCATTCCAGGGTATGGACCCATAAAAGGTTGAGCATATGAAGGGCCATTACCGGGTTAAGCATAGGGTTGATAATTAAGTGGTACATTTCTGGCTCCTTGTACAAATGGTTGACCAGAAGGTGGTTGGAAACCTTGAGTTGGGTACTGACCTTGAGGTTGATAACCTTGAGGCACATAGTAAAACTGGGGTTGACCTTGAGGTATATATTGAAACTGAGGTTGACCTTGAGGTATGTACTAAAATTGGGGTTGACCTTCAGGTATGTACTAAGTCTAGGTTTGACGTTGAGGTGTTTATTGTCCTGAATGTATGTACTGTCCTTGAGGTTGCCTCCCATGCAGTAACTGACTACCTTGAGGTTGGCCCCCAGGCGGTAATTGAGTACCATGAGGTTGACCCCCAGGCAGTAACTAACTACCTTGATGTTTCCCTCCAGGTGGTAAGTGACTACCTTGAGGGTTGCCCTCCAAGCGGTAACTGACTACCTTGAGGTTGTGGATTTGGAATAGTACCAGACATCATAAGAGTTTCTTCTACACTCAACGGTTGAGTTCCGTTATTACTAGCTGATATCTTATGTTCAATTGGTTGAGGAGATGCTCCTAGGAAAGTACTAGTGAGTGATTGATACCTCGAAGAAATAAAAGGACCACCATATAAAAATGTTTCCTGTGTTTGGGAAAACATAGATGATCGTCTCGACATATTCAAAGGAGGATAACAACCTCTGGGTGTAGGATGAAAAGAAATTCGAGGTGGTGAAAAACTAAGGCCTGGGTTTTCTAGAAAAAATTTTCAGTCATACGTACCAAGTGTCACTCCTAAAAGGACTATAGAGAATTGATTCACGCTCCCTCAGTTCTAAAGCTGGTTGATTTTTAGGGATAGTTATATCTTCATCCGGACTAAGAAGTTCTTCAATAGAAATGAGTCTAGAAGGAAGATTTTGGGTAATGATATTTCCTACCCTAGGTGAAATAGGACCACTAGAACTTGGAGAAGCAAATCCTGGAGATGGAGTAGTAGTAGGTTCAGTTTCAGGCTCAGAAATTTCAGGTTCTTCAACTAATTCACTGGTAGGAGAAATACTACCAGTAACATCCGAAAATGAAATTGGTTCAGAAATATACTCTGTTGCTTGAACTTGATAATCAGGATGAACAATTAAGGAAGACTCTCTGGCTTCTGGTGACCCAACTCTACTATCACTAGGTGATACAAGAGCTCGTATCCCTTCAAGATGACTTGGTGTATACTCGGGAGGTTTCCCCTGAAGTCTACGAGATTGTCTCGGTAATTCAGCCACGATTAAATATTTAATTACTCACAAGCAAACAAAGAAAATTTCAATAAAACCACCTAAAGTCTCTAAAGAAACAAACAATTGAATCACACGCCTAAAAAATCTAAGAGTTCAAACCACACACAAATAGTAACTTCCCGTACTAAAAACACTAGTTGGTGATGAAATTCAACATCGTAGAATTTAATACAGAAAAGGCAGTTGGAATAGTTACCCCAACAACCTTCTTATTGAAACAGATTGGCACAGGTTTCTTCACAAAACCATCTCGAGTGAAGAGAACCCACTAGAGAGTCCAAGTGAGTCTAGTCGATGTCTACTCGAGGTACAGTGAGACCTCTCCTTCACAATCACCTTAAGAAATAATCTTAAGTTTATGGACACTAAGGTTACTAATAACAACAAATACAACTAGGGGAATAGTCTATGAATCAATCTACGTGCAAGGGCAGAGTAACAAAGCTCAATCCCCTTGAAGACTCCTCGACATGATGAATCTGAGGTCTACCAAAAAGTGACCCCAGGCTCCTCGACAATGGTTAATCCGAGGTTTACCATTTATAATACGCATAAATCTTCCATATTTCCCAATGAGACAGACTTGATTGTCTCAAAGGTTCGGACGATTGACTCCTTTAAGAGAAGCTTCCCAGATTATATCAATTACAATTGGATTTATTTCCTATCGCAAGATAGCTACTTGTTTGTTTTAACTATCTTGGAAAGTTAATTACTCCCTACTCCAAGATACTAGCCTAAGCTATATTGGTGATAAGAGCCCTAGAAATAAAAAAAGATTGCTAGATCAATTTTAATTAAGCATTACTTTTATAGGTTGTTCCTTAAGTCAATAAGTATGGAATGAAACTTAGATGGTGTGAAGACTCGACTCCAAAAGCTCAATTAGGAAGGCTAACTTCCAGCAGCATTTCACCTCAAAAATATTCAGCTTTTAACCTCCTTAGTAACGAGCCCAATGCTTCATTTTATAGTGCAAAGGAAAGAGGTTACAAGTCCACCTACGAAGGGATAGAGTCCCCCTTCAAAGGGATAAGCTCCTCACATCAAGGGGTTAGCTCCTTAAGTTATGGGATGCATGAACCTTAAGGGAGCAAACTTGCCACCTCAAGATTCCTTCTAGAAACTTCTAGAAATGTCTCAAAGTGAGTTTTTAAGAATATACTTGCACTTTCCAACTTTTACAGGGGTTGGTATCCATAACACAGAGACAGAGCAGTCAAGTGCACAGGGAACATGGCCATTAGGTGCGAGACCATAGGTAATGCTAAGAGAAAGTACAAAACTATAGTTTTAGAGACTTTTAAGGGCTTCCTCTTATCCTCAAGGCTTGATATGAGGAGCTGAGGCTTAAGACTTGCAAAGGGGGAAATTATGAGTCATAATGGACTCACATAGATTACAGAATCCCAAGGTGAAAATTTTTTGTTCAACAAGTTTGTATAGATTTATTCACATTTAGACTGTGCTTCCCTTCATTTCAAGTCTTGTCTGTTCAAACACTTCCACATTTCGGACCTATTTCTCTTCATTCCTCTATATTTCTAATTTGTAGGTTTACCCTAAGAATAAGTTGTGTAACAAGATGAATAAGACAATGAAAGGAAAGAAAGCCATGGAGACTTCACAATCTGCACCTTCTGCTCCTGATGTAACATGAATTACCCCACTTTTCCCAAATACTACATGCACAATCAACAACGGAACATCCTCATGGGAATCCATGTACCAATTGCTAGAAAGTGAAGGTCCTTTGGTAATTCAAAGAGTGGCAACAACATATACTACTTCCTCTTCTAAAGCCTCCCACTATGGAGTTGCAAGCTCTTTTCTTCACAGAATTGTTGCTTGACCAAGGATTCTTTCTTATACTGATATGGTAAAATTGATAATTGGGAATATTAACATTACTCATAGGACATTCATGACTTCAAGGAAAACAGTCATCGAGTCCTTTACAACTGAAGATTTTAATAAAATGTATCATATACCTGACCCATAGTAGGTGTATCAAAAATCTTTCCTTGAGCACTTTGCAAGCAAGAATTATCTAACATCAGACCCAATTAAATAATGGACATCCTACCAGGAAAAACACAAGCATGAGAAATCAGGAATGTACTCTATATCATCTCTCGTTGCCTCCTATTCTTATAATGTAGCTATTATGTCTAGAATATTTGGGCATGCTAATACAACTAAGTTATCAGTTGAAAGGGTTCCCCTTATTGATGCAAAAATTAATTCCTTTATAATGGACAGGGACCCTATTCTTTCTAATAACCATTCCTTCCAAATTCGAGAGTTTATGCAATATCGGTATGTCACTATCAGAGTAGTTCCACCATTTTTAATGAATGCATATATTATGGATGCAGTCTGTTCCACTACAAGTTTCCCAACAATGGGGTGGAAATGGACCATTGAATATCCTACTCCCATCCATATATATCATAAAATCCTGTGGGAATATAATTTCCACACCCATATGTATAAAAAATTTTGAGGAGTTATGCAACCCATCCACCAAGCCGTTTTTGGCAGAAGATCCTCAATATTGTCTGATGAGGTGAAAATTGATTTCATACCAATAGGTAGGTGGTTTGGAGAAGATATTTTTACCTCTGTCTGAATCTAGGGAAGTCCATCACCTCCTCATGTTCTCCCTTTGTATGTCCCGGACAAACTATTAGCTAGGTAGATTTCTTATCAAACTGTAGGGGATGGACTAACAAAGACCCTATATAAATCCAAGAAATCTCTTTGGCCTTCATTCCCATCCAATGTGGTGTTTATGCTCTACATGATTTCAATCATGACGTGCTTGCAATTGATAAAATTACATGTTTGTTACCTACCACCATTCCCGGCAGACAGTTTGACCCTAATCAAGTTGTAGAGAATTTTACTGCGCAAGTAAAAATTAAAAAATTAGGCCATGAAGATGATGAATATGATGACCTTATTCAATCTGCTGAGATATTTTCGTAAGTACAACATTTCGCCAGATTAAAACTAAATCTAGAAAGGCTAGACTAATTCCAACAATACATAGAATGAAGTGTGTAAAATGTCCCTTTGGATCTATTGACGATCCCTCAACTAATTATCCAAGAGGAGTAGGATTCAGAAAAGGGTTCAAACCAAGAGTCAAAAAAAGGCTCAGAACAAGCTTGAGAGAAAAATTTAGAGAGGAGATTAGAAAATAATTATGAATATAAATCAAAAAATGTTTCCAAGGATATTGAAGTGGAATAGAAGACTATCAAACTACATACTGATGAAACTACCTCCAAGAATCGGCTGGATGAAGCATGGAAACAATTTTAACAAAATATTAGAGGGAAAAAGAGAAAGATGATGTTGGAATGGAGAAGACATTCAACACACTGCAGAACATTGGACAAAGCTTGTTTACTGATAGGGTTACTGATAAAGTTGTTGCTACAAGAGAAGTTGATATCATCACGACCTGCCCTTCATATGAAATCATCGTCAACATGGAAAAAGTCCCTCCTCTTGATATCTTTCATAGTCCCAAACATCAGGTTGTGGTGAAAAGATAGAGGAAAAGGAGAAGAATAGAATCATCATCAGTGGTCATTACAGGTGATGTACCTATGGAGATAGTATGGAAGGATAATCCAATCGGTCCTTCAGAAAATTTGATAAATTTGTAACAATTTGTAGGTGCTTATGCATCTCCTATGATTGAAAAAGCAGAAAAGGTTCGACAATTAGTTAGAGAGAAATAAGAGAGAATTCATCAGTTAGAGAAACAGTTGGTAGAAGAGAGACAAAGTATTGACCATCAAATATCAGGCAAAGACAAGTACTAAGGATATCTATATACAACAACTTCAATTTTCACTTAATCAATTGAAGGATAATTCTAAAGTAGTAGATTTTATAAAAGAAGCATTAGAGCTCAACACTCCCTTGTGAAGGCAACAAGCAATGTTCTGTCAAAAGTTATCTAGCATCAATCCATTGTGTGTTGCAAGTCATTCAATTATGAATCAATCATTGGATCTGAGGGTGACTTTAAATGATATTGATGACAAAATCTCGGGATTCATAACATGGTAGGATAATCCGGAGGGAAGAGTAGAATATCTTCCCAGAATAAAAGAATCACACAAGGAAATCCTCTTTATTGATAGGGACATTCAATTGAATTAAGCAGAAAGAGAAGCCTCCAATGCAACTAAGGCTACAAATAATATGATTGAAACTATCAATGATAACCTTCACAATGCTAACTTGATTCAACAATGCCCACCTGGTAGTCTTCCATATATCAAAGTACTGGAAAAGCAATGGCAAGAAACTTGAAAAGGAAGGGAAGAGGTGATTAAAAAGCTGACTAAAATCGACTTGAAAGTGTATTGGAAATATCTTGTGAAGCCACACCATCAGTGGCTAATGCTACACCGCATTGCTCACTCATCCACCCATATGCTTCCTATGCTTTTAGATGTAATGTGTACATGACATCTATGCATGAGGAAAGGTAAGCCTCTTTAACTTAAGCTTATGATGGATATTCTTGAGCTCATACAATGAATGAAATAATAGAGACAATTGAATTCTTTAGCTCTTCATTTCAACATTTACTATTTTTATATCTTTGTCACTTATTTTAAGGAGATTTGTTTTAACCTCCTCATTATTTTCATGTAATGTTTATTTTTATACTTTATTTTTATTATATAAACCCTTTCGTGTTTACAATGAAAGGGTCCCCAAATTTTATAAAGAAAAACTTTGGAGGCTTTCACTACTATACGTTTGAAGTTTGTCTTAGTAGAATGACTCGATCAGAGTCTTGATGTTTTGTAAAGAAGGCTTTGGAGGCATGCAATTTTGTACTTTTGAAACTATCTTAATGAAAAATACTAGACTAGAACGATTTCTTTCATGAGTAGATTCATATAGATCAGGTACTTTTACCATTGCATATTTGTTTATTTTTATGAATTGATAGTCATTTTCTCATTGTTTTTCCATTATATGTATCTCTTTTAATGCAGTTCTATATTAATTCACTTCTGAACATGCTAGAATTTTCATACTTAATACTAATCTATGAACATTATTTCATGCGACATGTGTTTCCTCAATTATTTTAATTAACTATTTAATAAAAATAATTATCTTAAAAGCTTTTCATTTCTACAAGTGCTTGATCAATCTTTATTATCATACACTAAGGAAAATTATTCTAGATCACATACACATACATAAACCTCGAGTAATACATAGAGATATACATGTAATCTAGCTTGAAAATCAGCCCATATATCACTTGGTTTTTGGTCACGGACAATCTATCCATCCTATCACATTTTTATTGGGAAAATAGTCCCATTATATGCAATTGGAGTCACTATTCAAAATAGATAAGGCACGATATTCAAGTCCCCGACTGGGTGGTTTTCCCCCATGTTGTTGCAGCAATTTTCAAGGCTTCAATACCTCCTCAAGGTTTTTTGTAACAACCTCTATAACTCATATCCACACTCTTTACTAGATATGGTTGGATACAAACTTTCCAGGTTGATGCAATAATGTATTTCAACATTGGTGTTCCCTTCTACTTCATTAGCAAGCACCATTGTATCTTCTGCTACAATAATTAATTATGTTGTTAATTTCCGAGTATTATTGTATTCGTCAAGGGGTTTTTGTAACCAGGGTTAATGTATGTAATTCCAGTCGAATGGAAGAAATTTAATTCCTTTGATTTCCCTTTAGTTGGGGTTAAGGTTCCAGACACTAGACAATTTAGTTTCTTTGTTCTATACATTATTAATTTATACAGTCAATTGTAATTTTAATAGTAGTCTCGATGAACTCGTAAAGTATAAAAAATGGTTACATGTTACATTAATGTGTTAATTTATTTTCCTACAGTATAACCCCATCGAGTTTTCTGTTATGTTTACTAAGTATTCCTGAACTTTATATCATAACTATGTAGCCCCTTATGACATTAAAAGTGATTCCAACCTATAACATGATTATTTTATGTTTGACACTATTTTGGTAGTTACCTTAGACCAATTTTCAAAATACCTATTCTTATTTTTATGTTTGCTTCCATCTCTATTCGTGGGAATATCGATATGCTAGAATAGGGACATTCTTCAGATCTATTCTATTTATTTTTATTAAATTTATCTTGTCAATAATATACTTGCTTCTTTGTATTATCAAATGGAATTAAATATTCATTTTCTTAATTTTGAATAAGTTTTCTTTGGTATAAATTTGAAGCTAGGATTCCCTTCCTAAACAAAAACATTACAGGTCTGAATCACAATTACTTTATATTTGTTATGGGATTAGATTCTTTTAGCCCACTCTTGAGACTGTTACTTAACGTCTCTGACTCAAACACTTTCCTCTCCTATGTAGATTAAACAAACTCCATCATATTACTTGACTTAATTGTATATCTTGGATATTTGTATTAACAAGAATTGGAATTTCTTATAGTTGTATGCTAAAATATAGTTGGTAATCAATGGTTTGATTTTGGTGCACTTGTTTATTATTGTGCACGTTGTCAAGAGAGGTAGGCATAAAGGGAGACATTAAAAGAACTTCAAATGTTGGTCACAAACTTTCTTATGGATTTCTTGGTTATGAATTTGCTTTCCATGTTGGGTTGTGTCAATTTTGGGACATTGGAAAAATAATTGGTTTCAATAGTAATTTGAAAAGGAAAAAAAGTAGTGTATTGTTTTTAGTGGTTATATATGTAAAATTTATATTGTGCAAAAAAAAAGAAAAAACAGAAGAAGAAGAAACACAGAACCACAAAGAACAGGCCAACTATTCAATACATTAATGTGACCCATCGTGCTCCAGGAGCATTAGTCACAGGTAGTTCTTAATAAGGTCAAGATGATGTGACCCGTCATGCTCCAGGAGCATCAGTACATGTTATTTTATAAGGTCAAGTTGTAGAATTGTCTACTGAAGACATTCTGTATCCAGAATGCTATCCTAGAAAACTGATGAAGGCTGTAGAGGGTTGTGGATTCACAGATGGTGGCATTTCCATAGGATGGTTCAGTATTGAGGCTGACCGTTTGCAGTTCGGGAGGTTGAGACACTACGTTAATTCTGCAAAGCTCATCAATGATGGTTACAGGCGATTACATTTTAAATGGAGGTCAAGTGACAACTCAAAGATTTGTTTGTGACAGAGAGTTTTTGTGAGATTCTAGAGTAACACATAGTTCATTAAATTTGGAATTAAATAATGGATCTAGAATTCCAAAATAACCAAAAAACTCAATTATAATGATGTCCTTGTAATAAAAAAATTCCAAATTTAATGAAATATGTGTTAGTGGATCTAGGTGTTGATGATGACCAGATCAGACAAATCTGAAAAAGATTTATTTATTGTGATAATGTGGGTTTTTTTTATGTTTTCTACATGTAAGCATTAAGCAAGGTGTTGGAAGTAATTCTTTCATGTAATGTGTGAGTTGTCATTGTCAGTCCCACTGCTTCTGTTTCGGTCCCATTTGCTAATTTCCCTCATTGAGACCTGAGCTCATGGCGGTATGACTAAGAACGAAGGATTTCTTTTTATTTTTGAGGGAGTTTCCAATGAATTCTAGTTTTCCTACTCACCATCTAGTACTAATGTGCATGTGGGCAGAGACAACTGCATACACTAGGTTCTACTCTCCCTACTAAAACTCAGATTTCTTATTTATTCTCTGGTATATATATGTCTAAAGCCCTTTTATACATTTTCGAGTGTATTTCGACGATGATATATCCATCTAGTGATTTCACATTCTGAAACCAAAGCAGAGACCTATATTTTAGTAAACATTAAAATCTACTAGTTTTTCTTGCTAGTCTCTTCCACACTAATTGCTCAGGATTTCAATTGTTTTTTCAGGAAAATACTTCATTCCAACACCTGCTAACATGATTTCCATAAATAAATTCGAAGACAATGAAACAATGATGGCGTAATTAATTCATGGGTACAAAGTATGTTGTTGAGCTCATGAGTGGGCAAAATCTAGAGGATGATGGTGAAATTTCAAAGTACGTAAGTGATCTAGTCAATGGTGTCATGGCCAAGCCGCCAAATTTCTCTATCCTAAAACCCCATTTCATTTTGGAGTATTTGCATGCTGTGGATGCCATACTTTTCTATAAGTGTGTGGATGCTGTTGAAAGTCTCATTTGAATACTTTGAAGAGTAGCCATTATTTGCATTTGAATACTTGCTACATAGGTAATCGAGGTAGCGACCGCATGGAATATTAGCATAGTGGATGCATGGATCAAACACCCGACTATAGGGCTTGGTAGTGTGTGATGCGAATACTGCTAAGGAGAGCAAGTTGGAGTGTTGTTGTGAAAAGAAGCGTTGGCGTATTTTGTTTGCAAGTTGTTGTAGTTGCGGTGTATCACTACATGGAGCTTAGATGCTGGAGCTGGAGTGGCTTTAGCGACATGCAGTTTGAAGCTTGTGGAAGTCATGGAGGCATAGTCACAATGGTGGAGGGTTGTGGCAGGCACTGTGTGAGGAGGTAGTGTGGATTAAAGAGTTGTTGTGCATGTAATGGTGACACACCACTTGTGGCTTGGAAAGAAACCTGAGGAGGTGTGGAGCCAGTGTGAATGAGCCCAACACACATAGGAATGCTTTTTACTCAAAGCCATGACCCATGAGATATTTTGTTGTCATTTTGTTGCAGAAACGTCTTGAAAACTGTGATATCATTGTTGACTGGTAGACAAGTGGAATCCAACTACTCAACAATCTCAATGTGGATCGATTTCAACATCAGCAGTGAATGTGGAGCTGCCTAGATAAGTGTGGAGCTATGCAAAATGTTGTTCAGAAGCATGGAAGAGGTGTTTCCAGTGCAAAAAAAGCATGGTGGGGTCCTGTGTAGTGTGGTAAGAGAGGGTCAACTTGTGACATCAACATGGATCAAACCAGCCCCCAGATGCAAGGCTAGGTTTGTCTCGGGACATTGACAATAATTTTTGATGTAGTGGTGGATTTGATTAAGGAGTTGTGTTGAATCATCGATGTGCATTGATACGAGGAGTTAAGGAGCTACATTGAATCATTGATGTGCGTTGAAAGGATGAGCTATTTTTGTGTACTCCAATGGTGAATGAGGCTTCTTGAAGGTGAGCGTCAAGTGTGAAACAATAGCATGTGGAGATGGACATGAATTGAAGTCAAAGGAGCCATTGAAGAGATGCCAATCGTTGTCGAGAAATTGTGTGTAAGGTCGAGTAGAGAGCCAAATCTAGAGATCGAGCTGGATATCTGTGTGTGAAGATGTTGTTTTTCTTAAGTGAGTGGATTGTTAATGAGATTCGAAGGCCAATTGAGTGCACTGTTCAATCCAAAGAGAGCGTTTTTAGTGAGAACCATGTGTGGAGAGGCACATAGAAGGTCATCGGTTTGATTGGAGGAAAATGAGTGGAATAATGTTTGATAGTGATTTTTTTGATGATGCTTTTTTAGACAATCTATTTCGAAGTATTTTTGGGCCAGGTAATATTTTTATTCTGGTAGTATTTTTGAGTGTAAAGAATTATTTGATAAACATAATAGTTTTATTGATGACCATGAATATCAAGAGGTGCAGTTTATTCCAAATTTTCCTCCAACCACTAAGAGCATAAATTGCTTCTCCCCGAACCCAATTGTCAGAAATTTAATTGGATCTTCTTCTAAGATGGTTGCGGCAATGGAGGATACGACCATGGATGTTGTTCAGATGCCACTCATGCTCGAATATGACTACATTTTGGTGGCTCCTCTGGTGGCTCCACATGGAAAGTGGGTAGAGCATGAATTGAAGTACTTTGTTTTGGATGTTGCCTTGCATTCCAATATAGAAGAAGTTGTTGATGTTAATTACTTAAGGAAAGAGTAGAAGGAGCTCACAAGGAAAGTATGAAAAGTAAAAATGAAACTACATCAACAAATGAAAAAACATAGTGCCTTTAGCAAGAAGGAAAAAACTGAAACCTATCATTGTAAGCCTAGTTGAGACTTATACCAGCAAGTTAATGTTTAGTTCGTTGTGATTAAAGGGAGGTGATAGAACATTAATCATGACGGCGCCAACGATGCTGACCATTGTTTCCTGTCAGCAAATTTAATGTGACTCGGCAAGAGTTAGTAACGCAACAATTCCAGTCGATGGAGATCATTATTGATTCTCCTGCTAGTCTATGTATAAATAACTATATTTAGCAATGAAATAATTAAGCTCTTTCATAGAGTCTTCAGAGTTTCTGTCAATTATTTCTATGATTGATAGATATAGTATTTTAATAAAAAATGTTTGGATTATTTTAATTATTAAAAAGTGACTATTGAAGTTTGTGGAAAGATAAAGGGATGTTATTTGAAGAAGAAATAAATGTAATGTTTGATAAACTTACTATGGTATCTAAATTAATGTATGGACAACTTTCTTAGAGATAATCATTGGTCTGGTAGGAAGATGTAGAGGTAATTGATACAAAAATAGATCATGATGTTAGTTGTAATAATGTTCCATGAGGAGAGCATTTTTCTTTAGTAACTATGAATGGGAGTGGATGGCAACATAAGTTCCACAAAAAAAATTACTTTATAGATAGAAATTTGTAAATTGCATGTAAATGGGTATTAGACATTTGTATGCAAGTCTTGACATAGGCCTATATAATGACTTCCAAATTGGAATGGAGTAATTTCCTACTAAACTTTAAAGATACATTATTGGGTAAATTTGACCACATGAAAGATACATTATTGGGTAAATTTGAGTACATGAAAGTGTTAATTTTTTTTCCAAATTGGAATGCAAAAATTTCCACTCCAAGTTTAAAGAGATGTTGCTAGGTAAACTTGACTACTTGAAAGAGTTAAAGTTTTTGGATGAGCATGATGATTCTAAGATCTTGATATTGGTAACTTGTGATATTTATTACATGTCATTACTTTGTGATTACTTTTATTATTGCACCACATTAATTATTAACGGTTAATAAACTTGACGTCAATACAAAATCGTTTCTATTACGTGTCAGTGTACTTTATACAAACTCCATGATGATGGTCACCTTGAAATATAAGCATTGCTCTCGGGTTTCTCGAAGTGATATTGTATATTACTGATGAATTTTAATTCATATTTTCGTCTACAGTGAACAGGTTTTTGTTTTGGGCATATTCCTCACAACATATCATCAACGTGTGCATTTGTTCTCCGCTAACATGAGCAGTAGTATTAACAAACTCCAAATGTGATCCAGTGTTGAAGTTGCAATGTCATGGCACGGATCAGTCCATTAACACTAAATTTCCATTTTTTATATTATACATCACAGAAGGCCAATTCTCAATGGAGAAGTATTAAGAGAATGTTGCGCTCGAGCCAGGAAACAACGTAGGAGAATTATGATGGATGTGTTACATATCTTACACTTTTCTGACCGTTAGAGAGCGATGTGTGATATATGTTTACAATGTGTTGTTGATGATGATGATGATGATGGTGGTTAACGTCCACTGAGATCAAATTGGTCTATCGGACCTACAATTTTCTTAATTTTTACTTGTCTGGCTCCTCGTTTTTCTTGGCGGGATTGGTGTTGTAGCTTTCTTTCTTTTCTCTACGGTCTTCCAACTTCCTTCGTCTTGCATCTCCTTCATCTCTTCTGGTTCTTGGGACATTGGTGTCTTAGCTTCGCGATCTATGGTCGGAGAAGTTTGGTTTAGGAGATCTGCTTTGCTGTTAAATGAAGATTTATTTTTCTGCTGTATTCAAATCCTCATAACTGTTGATTTGTTGGGGCGAGCTTTCTCCTTGCTTGCTTTGAGAGTTGTTTCCTTCTTCCTTGATTTCTTGTGACTCAGAGTTTTCTCTAGAATATTCTTCTTTGATGACAGTGTAGTGTTCTTTTTGTACTCCTTCCCACCATGTAGATCTGTGGTGGTTTTTTCTAGCAAAATTTTTCTCAGAGGCTTTTGGGCAATTTTTGGTTAGATGCCCGGTCTCAAAGCACGATCGACATCTGAAGAGGACACTTTCATAATCAAGCTTCTGGTTCCACACATAGTCTTTACTTGTTAGGTTTATTTCAGCTAGGAATCCGGGGCTGAAATCCATTTCCACACAGATGTGTGCATAGGTGGTTCTGGTATATTCCTCTGTTTCTGGTCACCTGCAGTAAAATTTCCCAATTGCATTTCCGATGGCTTTTAGTGAGGAGAGATTCCAGAGATGCAAGGGTAGGCTTGGCAATCTCACCCAAACTGGTGATCGAATGATGGGTTCCATGGCTTCGAGAATAGGCCTGATTTTTCCCAAAACCAAGGGCCGGAATCTAGAATACATTGTCTGCTTTTAGGACTTTCAAAATCTACTATAAAGAAACCTCTAGCACAGGGGTAGATATTAATTTCATCAGAAATGATAGGCTTCCATACCTCCGAGATCCAATTGTGGAGTGCTATCCACCGCGGCCGAAAACCATTGAACCGGCAAATTAGGGCACTTTCAGAGAACTTCAAAGCTTCATCTGGACCACTTGGATAGTGGGAGTTGGGGCTTCACTCACGATATGGGCAGGAGATTTCCCTCCAGAGACGGATAAGCCATCAATTATTTTTGCGAAGCTCAGAGCCATATTTTATGCAGATCTGAGAATGCTGGAACAGCAGCAAATATTTGAACCGCAGACCCTAAGAATTCTACACGTTCCGCTGTCTCCAAAAAAATTACGAACATCCACGGGATCACAGATCTGAAGACCGACAAGCTGCGAGATACCGCAGATCTGAAGACCGATACCGCAGATATAAGGTTGACCCGATCCTTGTGCTGCTTTCCTTGCAGCTTTTTCTTGAAGTGCCTTGGCGTCTCTTTCACGCCTTTTTTCGGGAGTCAGATTATCGGTATGACCGGATTTGGGAGCCTTCTTAGAGGCTCGTGCTTGAGAACGTTCACAATCCTTTTCCCTTTGGTTTCCCCGTAAGCTGATTTTCTTTGTCGGGGACCGATTCGCCTCAGGGAGCGTGAGCCGAATGGAGCTTCGATAATTAAAGGCACCCACGGGATCGCAGATCTGAAGACTGACAAGTTGTATGATAGTTCTAAAATATGACCATCATCAAGATCTCGTCTGCGGTTCTACCGATCGGAGCATATTTATCGGTCAGCGTTGATGGTGAGCGAGCGTGCAACCAAGAAGTCTATGCGTATACCCTGCAATTCGATTCGAAGGTTCCAGCGGCCAACCGATGTCAGAAGAGATGAAGAGATACGCAGCTCGGAAGAATGCGAAGATCTTTTCACGAGATCTATTGCCGAGTTAAATGATCCCTCCCTATCATAAACTAAATGCACCTTTACATTTTGCACAATAATGCAATTTCTCTATTTCAGGCGCAAGTGCAATTTGATCATTTTGTTATTATAATTTCTCAATGCAATATGGAAAAGCAAAATAATATCTGATACTGTGCATCCTCAATACATTTGTAGTTAAATGATCCGTCCCTGTCATAAACTGAACGCACCTTTACATTTTTCACAATAAAACAATTTCTCTATTTCGGGCATAATTGCAATGCGACCATTTTGTTATTACAATTCTTCAACAATGCAATATCGAAAATAAAAACAACTACTTTGAATTTCTGATAGTTTGCATCCTCAATGCTATCTTTGGATTCCTTGGGTTTTTCATAGTAAATTGGATATTGTATTCTATATGTGCAACATTATAAACTGGGTTATAGAATTGTTTCTGTATTGGATTGTATGTGTATTATTTTAAAACGTGTTGCATAATTTATAAAAATCCAAATGGTATGGTAATCATGTTATACAATTGTGGAAAGAATAAATTGAAAATATTTATGATGAAATATGTATTTTTATTGGTTGATTTTTGAATTTGTAGTAATTGTGTATTGAATTTAAGTAATATGATGTGTATATAATGATGCAATTAATTTGTGGAAGGTAATGAAATATATATTATACTATAACTTAGGTTAAGCTGGAGATTTTTTTTGTTTTTTTGTTTTGTGTTAATTTATCTTTCTTATAAAAGATATTATAAACTAGATAGTAAAAGTGAACATGATTTTTTCAAAATCAAATCATTACATAGAAAAAGGTCCCTTATCCCATAAACAAGAGGATCCCATACACAAATTCAATATCTAGCTTAACCATGACATTAAAATATTAATAATAATATATCATTCATAAAAAAATGAATGATGTTCTTTTATGAAATTTAATATCCATTAGTTTCTAAATTCGAATCCTACGAGTGAGGATTGAAATTGGAAACAAAACATAAAAATAAAAATTATATATATATTCTACTCAAACACGAATAAATTAAATATATAATACCTCGGTATAAATATAAATATGTTTTAGCACTCCTATATCTATATATATTTTGTTAGTTAATTAAAAAAAATGTTTTTACCTTAAATTAAGTGAAAATGAAATAGATAAATCTGGATAAATATTACTTTACAACACAACATTGAAGATTCTGATTGTAGAGAGTATATGAAGCTAAAATTCCATGTGTTCATAAATAACGATGAAACCCGACAGATTTTCCATGACAGTAAAAATAATACTCTGAAAAACAAAGGCATCAAGCTGACAGACAAGTCTGAGCAGTGGTTGCAATTGCCCTATTTGTGGTAGAGAAAAGTAGAGAAAACGTATCGTATATGTGTCTTCTAGAAATACATCTCGAGATCGAATCGCCATGTCTACATCAGTTATTATTCTTGAAAGGAAGGGCTTGAATCCTGTCCACAACCACAGATGCATAGTAGAATCTATCAAAACTTCATGCGAGGTGACTCTGTATCCGTAGGTCTGCGTCCCTCCTTTCTGTCTGCGTCCCTCCTTTCTTACGTGAAAAGAATGAGAAATTAGACTCTGCGAAGAGAAAAAGATAACAGAGAAAATTATAAGATAACAAACAACAATGGAAAGGAAAACTCACATGTTGCGAGGAAGCAGAACTTTGTTCCATTTCCTTGCCGAAACACACCATTGATATATGTTCATGAGGTATAATTATTTTAATTTAAAGATCAACATGTTGAATGGTTATACAAATCAAAATTTGGTTGACAGTTAATGTAGTGGGATATAACCGTGGAAGAACTTTCAATAGTACAATCTTGGTGCATGAGGAGTGTAAGTGGGAACTAGTGTAAGTGGGAATTAGGGGAGTTCTTTTCAAACTAAACTCCTCATAAGGTAATAATAACAATAGTAATACTATAAATTTTTAAGATTATTTCTTATGGTATAAATTTATATTATAAATAATTATTTTTTGTTTAATTATATAATTATCCATTTAATTTATATAACATTCTTAATATTATTATTATTTAATTTGAATTTTAATAAATAAATATTTATTAATAAATAACATCTATATAAATATACTGAGAGAAACATTTATATAATATATTGAAAGAAACATTTATATAATATTTTGGAAGATTATGTTCGATTGAAATTGCAAACAGAGAATAAAATTGAATTGATTTGATGGGTGAATTTAAGCAAAGAAAATTAACTGTAGCCCTATCAAATTCTGAAATGACCTTAGTATGACCTATTATGACAACTGCCATGCAGATTTTGGTTTCTTTGTACAACATATTTCTCCAAATGAAGCTGGAATAATCATGGAGAACTTTATCGATGGAAATTCAATAACATTTTTCCGATGCCATTCATGCCTATCTTGACACCGCCGAAAATTTCTCTACATATATCTGACCATAATATTTGGGATTTAAATGTAACAACCAATCATTCAAATCGTTTTGAAGTTCCACACCGAGAAGAAGTTGGATTTATAGTCATTGAAAGAGTTTCATCACAATTCGAAAATATCAGAACAATTAAACATAAAAAAAATAATAACTTGAGAAATAAAAATGTTATAATACTAAATTATATTTATAACTATGGAAAGATTAAAATACAAATATAATTTTTTAAAATTTCATAAATTAGTATTCAATTAGTGAAAATGGAAATTACATGGTCATTTAAATGTATTCATGTTTTAATTGCAAAAAAACATGCAATATTACATTTTATAGTAGAAAATTTTATTATTTGAAACTTATTATTTATAACAAAGGAGGAGTAATAAGTCAATAAATGAGATGATGCATCTATATTTGTATTACTAAAGACCTTACTATATATATAATAATATATATATATATATTTGTTTTCTAATATATTAAATATTATATTTATTAAATATATATTTTATATTTTATTGTAAAAATTTTCAATAATTATTTATTCCAAATAAGTTTAATAATTATTTTTTAATTTTTAAAAATTCTAAATATACTTTAAACCCTTATAAAAATATATATAACTAACATGGGGTGAAGTAATGTTGAAATACAACCTTTTTATTAAATATTTAATACGAATAGTGTTATGGTAACCACCTCATATCCATAGAAAATAGCAAACTTATGAATTGATTTTGGTCTTATTGAATTAAAATATAACTATAAATAACAAGCCACAAGGATCAAACTGCTACTCCTACTCAATAGAAAAAGCCTATAGCCTCCCTTGCGCCTCCCTTGCACTTTATCTTTGGTGAATAATGAAGCTATTACCTCACCACCTCTCAAAGCAAGTAGAAAAGTTGGAAAAATGTGTTTGATCAAGAAATTGGCCAGAGATATGTAGACAATAATCAAGTTTGTCCAAAGAAGATAGAAAATAGATGAAATATTATTAAAAATAATAAAAAAATAATAAATTTATTTTCAAATAATTAATTATATATATATATATATATAAATAAAATATATTTTAATAAAATTAATTTATTTTGTTTAAATTACACAAAAATATTTACAAAATCTAAAATCTATAGTAAAATCCATTTATAATCATTTTCGTAAACAACGACCTACATTACGCAAAACCATCTCAAAATTCTAGTATACCTGCATTGCAAAAAACTATGTCCAAGTTTATACTAATGTGTATTTATTTTGAACTTCCTTGCAATCTCACTCTATTGCAATTTATTCATACGAGTCAAAATAGAAAGAAACCGAAGCAGGAAACGCTGAATTTTTATTTTATGAAAAAAATTATATTAAAAAAAAATTCTTATATTATTTTCTAATTCATTATATATATATACATATATAAATTATTATTATTATTATTCAAAATAAATTATTGATATAATAATATTATTTTTTTTAAAATACAAATTATAGATTTATTTTAACTCCATATTTTTTTGTATATTAGGATGGGCCAAATCTCTTAAGGTGAAAACCTTTTATCATGTTTTTAATTTGGAAAATATTTAAGCCACAAGAAGTTCATTTTTAATTAGGGAAGGTTTACACTTCAAAAACTATGTGAAGCATGATGTATTCAAAGTTAAAATGGATCTACACTACAAATCTCTCTCATAATAGATTGAGTGCAAATTTTTTTTCATTGGGTAAAAAAAATTGAAGAACTAAAGAGAAATATTAATGTAGTTTATGGCTGTCCAGGTATTCCTCTTGGAAAAACAAACAAAAGTAACTTAAAAATTGTAAATTACTAGGAACCATCATTTGGATTTGGAGGATTCTAAAGCATCCAATATGACTGGCTTCATGTTACTACCAGGAGAAAATCTAGGTTTTCGGGGAGGATGCACATGATCTTCATTGTAGCCTATCAACTTGTTCAGGTTCCTCATAGTTATTTGTAACTCATAAAACATATGAATGATTTCCTCCTTAGCCTCATTGAGATTTAACATGAATTGGTATAGTAGGAGCATCAAATGTCAATGATTGTCGAAAGAATACATGTACTGACTATAACAACCTTCACTATGCTTAGTATCAAACACCCAATTAGCCATTTCCTCAAACACTTCAATTTTTTTCAAACAACCACATTCTCTAACGATGTCATATTCAACCTAAGTAATTTCCTCCTAAAATGCTTGCAAAGTATTGGCTCGATACATTTCTTCTAATATTCAGGCTCTTTAATAAGCTATAGAATCCCCTTGATTTTCAAAATATTTTATTTATTTAGATTTAGAACCCCCTTGAATACCAAACGTAAGAAACCACTGATTAACTCCTAGTGGATTGATAAGGAGTTGGGAGAAGGTGGCAGAGAAGAGATACAATGTATGGATAGAGAGGAGCATCTCTTTATAAGGAGGTGCAAAGAGAAATCTTTTCCTAGGATGGATGAGAAAGAGATAGTCTACTATGGTAGTAAGGAAGGACCAACGACATGTATATTGCAAAACATGATACAAGCTAAGGAGAATAAGCCAAAACAAGTTCACCAAACCAATCAGACTAGCAAGAACAAGCCATAATAGAGACTATGCTATGAAAACCCATCCAAGAAGAGGGGAAAGTAGAGTCAATAAATGCTTAGGTCCACACACTAAAATAGGTCCAATTGGAAAGGAAACAACATAGTACAAGGCCATTTCCTTTGATAATTTTCTTTCCTTCAACTCCTAGCACCTAGAATTTACAACTCCCACAAGTAGAAATCGAACATTGCTAGGAGTTAATGACCCCTTCCATTAATGGTGTAAGAAATGAAAGGGAGGTATGGGTAAGAAGGAATCGATGATAGTCTTGAAGTTCTAAAAATGCATAACATTGAAATGAAAAATCTCCACCAAATCTTCATCATCAAATATGTACACTGTGTATAACAAATCTACATCATATTTGAGTTATGTCACATGATCTCACCATCTAGAAATTCTAAGTAATAATGATGACCTTGGGAAGGGTGCATGGCCATGTCATTATCCATGTATGTGACCAAAAGCCTATCCTACTCATTATCCATGTATCCATCCTCCACGAGGGCTTCACTGAATAAACCTTTGACATATCACATGCATTCATGACATACTAAACAATACCCCTAATTTGACTACATATTGGAAAATACCTCTAAAAATCACATTATTTAAACCCATACTAATACGAACCCAATACACCTTCCCAATTTAGGAAACCCCTAATTTCATTAGATATTGTAGGTATCAATTTTTTCATTAACAATTCTTATACACCCTTATATTTTTTTGTTAACTTTGAACTCCTTTTCTTATACATACCAATATAAAAGCCGTTTACCCCTTATTACATTATTTCAGTTTTTCCTCAATATATATCCCCTTGTATGAATGCACGTGGTATGTTATTTCGCCCCAACGAAACCCTTGTGCCCTCCTCTAACACCCTATTCAAGGGAGAAATATCATTCATATATAGCTCAAGGGTACAAGAGTAGTGTTGTATGATGTTTGCAACTAACATTTTTTATATGACCATATATACTTTTTTCTATTCTTGAAATGTGTGAGGAGAGGGCATATATGATCATAAGGAGAAGACTCGTAACATAGTCCACACCAATTTCCAAATGTCATCTAGTGGAATGTTTTCTTCATACAAGTCCATGAAGGGTTTTAGTGATTATGACATTCGGAAGAGTGCATGGGCACATCATTATCCATCTATGTCACCAAAAGCCTATCCTACGCATTATCCATGTATCCATCCTCCACAAGGGCTTCAGTCAATAAACCTCTTACATATCACATGCATTCATGGCATACTAAACAATACCCCTAATTTGACTACATATTGGAAAATACCTCTAAAAATCACATTATTTAAACCCATACTAATATGAACCTAATACACCTTCCTAATTTAGAAAACCCCTAATTCCACTAAATATTGTGGGTATCAATTTTTTCATTAACAATTCTTATACACCCTTATATTTTTCGTTAACTTTGAGCTCCATTTCTTATACTTACCAATATAAAATCCCTTTACCCCCGATTACATTATTTCAATTTTTCCTCAATATATATCCCCTTGTAGGAATGCACTTGGTATGTTATTTCTCCCCAGGGAAACCCCTGTGCCCTCCTCTAACACCCTATTCAAGGGAGAAATATCCTTCATATATAGCTCAAGAGTAGGACAGTAGTGATGTATGATGTTTGCAACTAACATTTTTTATATGACCATATACACTTTTCTCTATTCTTGAAATGTGTGAGGAGAGGACATATATGATCATAAGGAGAAGACTCATAACATAGTCCACACCGATTTCCAAATGTCATCTAGTGGAATTTTTTCTTCGTACAAGTCCATGAGGGGTTTTACTGATTATGTCTATCGTGATTTGAGATTCTCATTGAATTATAATTCTAGAGAACTACTAATATTCAGAAACCAAGATAACTACTTCTAAAGCTTTGAGCCTTTCGACATTATTATTTTTGAAACCATGATACTTTAGAAGAGAAAAAGGATTTGTCCCTAATGATCCCAAAAAACTCTTTCAAAGCTAGCATTCCTTGGGTTTCTTCTTGAAGTCTCAACACAATTTAGCTTGAGGGAATGTTGCAAGGTATGGTTCCAAACTTCATAGCTTAGTGGAGGAGGGTGCGAGAATGAGGAGGCTAAATAGAAATGAGAACAGATTCTCTATTCAAAGTCTAGTATTTAAGATTTGTTCATTCTATGTTTTGGGTCTACCAATCCTACTCTATCCATTAGCATGAAATTATTATTTCTCAAATATTAATATATCCTTGGTTTAAATCCAATGAATGTCTTGAGTGTAGTCAAATAAAAAATAAAACTACTTTTTTTATTGTGGCTTATCTCCTTATAGTTTTTCTCAAATTTCAAGTGTAGATACTCGTCGGATGTGTAATTAAATCCCACATCTAATGAGTACCTATTATGCATACTTCTAGGAATATCGACATTGATGAAAACTAAATATACGTTAAAAGACAAATGGGTTTCAACATGACTTTTAATGTACGTTCAATTTTTATCAATGTGGGTCTTCTTAGATGCATGCATAATAGGCATTCATTAGATGTGGAATTTAATTACGCATCCAATGAGTGTCTACACTTGAAATTTGAGTAAATCTATAAGGAGATAAACCAGACATACAAATAAAACATGTAGTTTTCTTCTTTCCCCTCCACTTATTTTATTGTTTTCCTTAGGAGGCCACTTTTACGCTGAAATTTCTTCTAATGTTTCCTTTCCAAAGGGCCCATAGAACAACTCATGGAAGAAAAACTAGTATTTCTTTTGGGAAGAGTTAGAGAAAGACATGTTTTCTACAATGCTCAATTGTAAGAGGTATGTTGTCCTTATTGTAGTCTGAGTGGTGTATAAGAGCTTCCATAACTTTCCAAATATTTTCTGCATAAGGGCAAGCATTAAAAGTATGCTCTAAATCTTCTAAGGCCAATTTACAGAAGTGGCATGGGAGGGTCCCACAAAGAGAATTTTAAGGATTTATCGTGAGTGAGAGCCTTCCTTTAAACCTATTGTCACTACAAAAAACACCCTCCAAACTTTTATCTACACTTAAATTATGGACCTATTGTGGATCTTGTGATCTGTCATTCCCTGTTCACTTCTTGATCAATAAGTCACTTTCTCACACATGCTCACTTTGCAACAATTTCATGAATGCATTCTTCTATGTAAGCTTGAAAAATCGAAGCACAATTTCTCAAGACATTTTTTCTCAAGTGTTCAACGCATGTGTATAGTTAGTGCACACTGTTATTGAAAGTCCCTCACTTTTGGCTACATTTGTACTTCCATTTTGGTGAGTTTTCCAAACTGTCGCTTTTGCGCACCTTCGCTTTCTTGAGTGTCATTCTCATGTTTTAAACTATTTCTTTTCCTTTCTTTCACATTAATTGTTGTTGTTTTCATGTTATATTTGTTGTGGCATGAGCTGCTTTCACTGTCATTTGTGTATCCCAAGTGTCATCCTCCCTTTTCTCTTCATATAGTAAATGTCGTATTCTCACATGTTAGTTGTTGCACAATGTGTATAAGATTATTTTGGTGGTTTCAAGGGGTTATCTTTGTGTAAATCAGTTGATCTAACCATGTAAACATATGTCATACTCATTCCTAAAGTTTTAAGCATTGTCTCATAAGTGTTATCACAATCGTCGTAAAATGTATATTTAGTGTCACATTTGTCGTAAGTCATTGCAAAGTCATTACACCAAGGGAAGTATGTTTTTCATTTGTCCTGGATGATATATTTTGTTGTGTTGTCAAGTGTTCTAAGTGTGTGATCACAGTGAACTCATATCACTATTCATATCAGTTTCATTGACCCCATTCTTAGCCAAATTATGGAAGTTTCCTAGCAACATAGCCTCCTCCAGCCCTCCTCAATTGTGCATTATGCACTTCCCACCCTCAAGCTGAAACTCTACCTCTAGACACTACACAATGTGCAATTGCTACATATCACGACTCGAAACTTATCATGAACCTCACGACAATCAACAATTTTTTTTTTCCATCCTATGTGATTAAATCATTCCTTATATTATCATCAGAGGAGTAAAATAATTTTTTACATGTAATTAACCATTTCAATAACCATGTCTCCCATGTTGTTTATTTAAGAGTATAGTTCTATTGACACTCCCCTTAGTTTCACTTATCGGTACTTATAGTATAGATCACATGTTATTGCATGTACATACCCTTAGGTTGGGAACATATTATAACTCATGGTTTCATTATTGACATATATGTATTTATCCTAACCTATATATATCTACCCTACTGAATTTATCTCCAATGGTATTGAAGGGTAATATCACTACCATATGGTTTCATTATTAGGTGCACATTATTTTTTTTATGAATTGTATCACGTTAACCTCCCTCCTATCCAACACCATTAAAATATGAAACAACTAATTTGCACATGCGAGATGGCTTCCTGGGTTCTTTATTTGAGGTACCCAATGTAGTCTTGTTTCTTGTTCTGCCCAACCTTGATGTTATAGTTGTTCTAAGCAATCCGTTGGTACGTGGTTCACATAGGGGTGTTCTACCAGGATATATTGAACGATCAAGATTCCTTGTGGTAATAGAACAATGGTTAATAGCCCGTTCAAAATCCTAATTTAATTTTGAGAGTGCTTTTATTTTTATAATTTTCTTTCACTCCAGTTCTCAGTTTTCAGTCTTCTCTATCATTGGATTTATAGTCGAGTTTTCCTTTCTATGTTTGTGTCACCAGGGAAATTGGTGAGGTGTTTCCTTGTGTACCAATGTTTGATGAATCCTTTAAACATTACTCAAAAAATGCTTTGTATGCTAAGAGAAACCTTGTCATTATTTCTATTCTTTCTAAGCTTTCATCATCACAGTGTTGCTTATGGGGTTCCCAAGAGCAGTATTCACGTAATTTCATTCCTTAGTGTTTTTTCTCACAATGCCCAACTCTCGGTTTCCAACTTTTCAATAGTTTAGTTTTTTTTTAGTCCTAATACCATATGGTACCTGAAATATTTGTGCATTTAGTGCTAGCTAGGTGAAATTGGTGATACAAGGGTAAAGGAGCATACAAGTTCTTTTATCTCTACTCTTCACTGTGGAATTTAGCTTCCCTTATTATGAGTGATATAGTTGTAGAACAGAATCTATCGATTACATCCTTCCTATGCATTTTCTTCCCCGCGCAACAATTCAATGACCTATGTACCCCGGGTTAATTGTGTTATTTTTCTTTGCACCTTGATAACCCTAGGGACTCATGGTTAATTATTTTTATATGATATTTCTATGGTAGAGTTGATTGAGTAGCTTTTGGGATATTTTCGATCCAACAACGTTACTCAACTCTATTCATCATAGGAATCGACTATCAAGTAAACCCCTCCTTATTTCACCTATTACACTCATTTTATGATGTTTTATTATTAGTCAGTTCATTCTCTAATGTTTATTATTAACCCCATATACATGTATGTTAGAACTGAGTTCTTGGTGCAACTGCGCTCATTCACCCCATACATACACTATACAAGTAATATATTCACCCTTATTTTTAAGTTATTGAAAAATACCTTGGTTTACCCCTCATCTAACACCCTATTTTAGGGAGAAATAACCGTCATATGTAGGTCAACGGTGGTGTTCGAGAAGAAATGTTAAGAGTAGGTGAGTAGTGTTGTCTGATGTTTGCAACTAACATCTTTTATATGACCATATACACTTTTTTCTATTCTTGAAATGTGTGAGGAGAAGACATATATGATCACAAGGAGAAGACTCGTAACATAGTCCACACCAATTCCTAAATGTCATCTAGCGGAATTTTCTCTTTGTACAAGTCCATGAAGGGTTTTAGTGATTATGTCTATCGTGAGTTGAGATTCTCATTGAATTATAATTCTAGAGAACTACTAATATTGAGAAACTAAGATACCTACTTCTAAAGCTTTGAGCTTGGCCACATTATTATTTTTGAAACCACGGGACTTTAGAAGAGAAAATGGATTTGTCCCTAATGATCCCAAAAAGGTCTTTCAAAGCTAGCACTCCTTGGGTTTCTTCTTGAAGCCTCAACCAAATTTAGCCTAAGGGAATGTTGCAAGGCATGGTTCCAAACTTCATGGCTTAGTGGAGGAGGGTGTGAGAATGAGGAGGCTTAATAGAAACTAGAAGAGATTCGTTATTCAAAATCCAATATTTGAGGATTGTTCATTCTATGTTTTGGGCCTATCAATCCTACTCTATCCATTAGCGTGAAACTATTATTTCTCAAATATTAATATATCCTTGATTTAAATCCAATGAATAACATAAGTGCAGTCAAATTTTTGGAAAATTTACCAATTTCATTAGAGGAAATTTTTGCCTAAATGTTCCCATGAAATTTTCACATACATAATATGTAAACCAATCAAAATCCTTTCAGTTTAGAAAGAGGTACATGTAAATATTTTGTAGGAAAAATAAAAATAAAACTATTTTTTTTTAACTGTGGCCTATCTCCTTATAGTTTTTCTCAAATTTCAAGTTTAGACACTTGTTGGATGTGTGATCAAATTCCGCATCCAATGAGTCCCTATTATGCATACTTCTGATAATATCCACATTGATGAAAATTGAATATACATTAGAAAATAAACATGTTCAACACTTTTTTTAATGTATCTTCAAGTTTTATCAGTGTGGGTCTTCTTAGAAGTATGCATAATGGGTACTCATTAGATGTGGAATTTAATTACACATCCAACGAGTGTCTACACTTGAAATTTGAGTAAACCTATAAGGAGATAAACCAGAAATACAAATAAAACATGTAGTTTTCTTCTTCTGCCTCCACTTATTTGGATTATTTTCCTATTACTTTAATTATTTTCTTTAGGAGGCCACTTTTACGATGAAATTTCCTCTAATGATTCCTTTCCAAAGGGCCCATAGAATGAATCATGGAAGAAAAAATTGCATTTTGTTTGGGAAGAGTCGAAGAAAGATATGTTTTCTATAATGGTCAATTATAAGAGGTACGTTGTCCTTATTGTAGTTTAAGTGGCATATAAGAGCTTCCATAGCTTTCCAAATGTTTTTTGCATAAGGACAAGTATTAAAAATATGCTCTAAATCTTCTAAGACCAATTTATAGAAGTGGCATAGGGAGTGTCCCACAAAAAGACTTTTAAGGATTTATCGTAAGTGAGAGCCTTCCTTTGAACCTATTGTCACTATGAAAAACACCATCCAAAATTTTATCTACACTTCAATTATGGATCCTACTGTGGATCTTGTGATCTGTCATTCCCTGTTCACTTCTTGATCGATTGAAGTCACTTTCTCACACATGCTCACTTTGCAACGAGTTCATGAATGCATTCTCCAATGCAAGCTTGAAAAAGCATAGCACAGTCTATCAAGACCATTTCTCTCAAATGTTCAACCCATGTGGACAGCTAGTGCACACTCTTATTGAAAGTACCTCACTTTTGGCTACGTTTGTACTTCCAATTTTGTGAGTTTTCCAAACTATCGCTTTTAAGCACCTTCACTTTCCTGAGTGTCATTTTCGTGTTTCAAACTGTTTCTTTTCCTTTCTTTCACATTAATTACTGTGTTTTTCATCTTATATTTTTTGTGGCATGTGTTTCTTTCACCGTCATTCGTGTATTCCAAGTTTCATCCCCCCTCTTCTCTTCATATTAAATATGTCATATTTTCACATGTTAGTTGTCACACAATGTGTATAAGATTTTTTGGTGGTTTCAAGGGGTGATATTTATGTAAATCAGTTGATCTAACGATGTAAACATATGTCATACTCATTCCCAAAGTTTTATGCATTTTCTCATAAGTGTTGTCATGGTCATCGTAGAATGTATATTTACTGTCACATTTGTCATAAGTCATTGCAAAGCCATTGCACTGAGTGATGTATGCTTTTCCAGTGTCCTGGATGATATATTTTGTTCTGTTTTCAAGTGTTCTAAGTGTGTGATCACAGTCAACTCATACCACTATTCATATCAGTTTCATTGATCCCACACTTAGCAAAATTGTGGAAGTTTCCTAGCAACTTAGCCTCCTTTGGCCCTCCTCAATTGTGCATTACGCACTATCCACCCTCAAGCTGAAATCCTACCTCTGGACACTACACAATTTGGAATTGCTACATACAAAGACTCGACACTTATCATGAACCGCACGATAATCAACATTTTTTTTTTTCCATCCTATGTCATTAACTCATTCCTTATATTATCATCATATGAGTAAAGTATTTTTTGACATGTAATTAACCATGTCTCCCATGTTGGTTACTTAAGAATATAGTTCTATTGATGCTCACCTTAGTCACCTGTTGGTACTTATAGTATAGACCACATGTTATTACATGTATATACGCTTAGGTTGGGAATATATTATAACTCCTCGTTTCATTATCGACATATATGTATTTATCCTAACCTATATTATATCTACCCTAATGAATTTATTTCCAATATTATTGAAAGGTAATATCACTAGCATATGGTTTGATTATTAGGTGAACATTGTTTTTGTTTTTTGTGAATTGTATCACATTAACCTGCCTCTTATCCAACACCATTAAAATATGAAACAACTAATTTTCACATGCCAACTAGCTTCTTGGGTTATTTATTTGAGGTACCCATTGCATTCTTGCTTCTTGTTCTACCCAACCTTGATGTTACAATTGTTCTATGCAATTTGTTGGTCACGTGGTTCACACAGAGGTGTTCTGCAAAGGTATATATGAACGATCAAGATTTCTTGAGGTAATTGAAAAATGGTTAGTTGCCCGTTCAAAACTCTAATTTAACCTTGAGAGTGCTTTTAATTTTATACTGTTCCTTCACTCCAGTTCTCATTTTTCACTCTTCTCTATCATTCGGTTTATAAGCGAGTTTTCCTTTCTATGTTCATGTCACTAGGGAAAATTGGTGAGGTGTTTCCTTGTGTACCAATGTTCGATGAATCCTTTAAACATTACTCAATGCATGCTTTCTACACTAAGAGAAACCTTCTAATTATTTTTATTCTTTCTAAGCCTTCATCATCACAGTGTTTCTCATGGGGTTCCCAAGAGCGGTATTCAAGTAATTTCATTCCTTAGTTGTTTTTTCTCACATTTCCCACCTCTCGATTTCCAACTTTTCAGTAGTTTAGATTGTTTTTATTCCTAATACTATATGGTCCCTGAAATATTCATGGATTTGGTGTTAACCAGGAGACATCAATGATATAGGGGCAGATGAGCATAAGAGTTCGTTTATCTCTACTCTCCAGTATGGAATTTATCTTCCCTTATTATGAGTGATATAGTTGTAGAACAAAATCTATCGATGACATCCTTTCGGTGTGTTTTCTTCCCTACACAACAATTCAATGATCTATGTACCTCGGGTTAATTGTGTTATTTTTCTTTGTAACTTGATAACCCTAGGGACTCACGGTTAATTATTTTTATATGGTATTTCTATGGCAGGGTTGATTGAGTAGCTTTTCAGATATTTTCAATCCAACAACATTACTCAACTCTATTCATCATAGGAATTGACTATCAGCTAAACCCCTCTTTATTTCACCTGTTACACTCATTTCATGATGTTTTATTATTAGTCAATTCATTCTATAATGCTTACTATTAACCCTATATACATGTATGGTAGAACTGAGTTCTTGGCGCAACTGCACTCATTCACCCCATATGTACACTATACAAGTAACTTATTCACCCTTATTTTTCTATAGAATTGTTCGTGGAACTAATTTTCTCCTTCATACTAGTTTTGTCTGTCATTCTTACATGGGTTGGTCTTCTTTCGCTTCAGTTTTAGGGAAGAAGATCTTACTCACTATCTCATGCTTTTCGTAAGCTCTTGTTGTGTTGTGCAACAACCCCCCATTTACTTATATATAAATCTCTTAGGAAATTATTATTCAAATAAATGGGGACCCTTTTAAATTTAAAAATGTAAGAAAATAATATAATTTAGGGTTTTAAAATGACGAACTTGATTTTTTTTAATAACCAAATCCAAATTCATTAGGCCTGAACAACTTGAATAAGCGTACCTTAAATAAAATCCCAGCATATCTCATTTCATAAGTCTTAATGAAAAATGCCTTGTTTTATCCTTTCAAATCTTCTGATGCAATAAAGAATAGCCCCCAGAACCAAACATGTCGAAAACTAAAAAGGCTTAAGTATTATAAAAAAAACTAGTTCACATCAGAACTTTCCCACATTGCAATTTTATAATGAACATGATATATGAAAAACTCGAGGACCATTCTGATTACGATATGTGATAAAAATATCTAGACTCGATAAGACAATTAATCAGACTATAAACACATCATGTCCTAATCCATCAAATATTAGCGAAAGGTCTATTGCTCCTTTCAACTCCGATCCTACAATTGTGATAAATATACTTGCTAAAAAGCACAACCTTAATAAATCATAACAATGAATAACTTAAAGGAAAACATGCAGTTGTTAATCATCAGGCGGGCCCACTATAATGCCATGTCATTAATCGTGATTTCACAATCGTAAAAAAGACTTTAGCTATATCCATTCCTGTCAACTCCAAATCCTTCGATTGTGACATTGTGATCATCACATCACACACCTCCCATGCCCAATGAACCGATCTATCTATATCGCTATCACATATCGAAAAAACAAATGGAAATAGGTTTTATATACTATTTGAAAGGTTCCTTCCATGCGATACATTAATAGGATAATAAATAACCAGTTATCACATGAAACAATGATTTTAGTTATTAAAGAATTCTAACGGTATTTATGATTTAAAATACAAAGGTGATTTGATAGTCTGTATAGATTTATTCACAATTAAACTATGCTTCCCTTCATTTCAAGTCTTGTATGTTCAAATGCTTCCACATTTCGGACCTATTTCTCTTCATTCCTCTGTGTTTCTAATTTGTAGGATTAACCTGAGAATAAGCTATGTAACAGGATGAATACGACAATGAAAGGAAAGAAAGCCATGGAGACTTCACAATCTGCACCTTCTGCTCCTAATGTGACATGAATTCCCACACTTTTCTCAAATACTACATGCACAATCGACAACGAAAGATCCCCATGGGAATCCATGTACGAATTGGTAGAAAGTGAAGGTCCTTTCGTAATTCAAAGAGTGGCAGCAACAGATACTAATTCCTCTTTTGAAGCCTCCCAGTATGGAGTTGCATGCTCTTTTATTCACAGAATTGTTTCTCGGCCAAAGATTCTTCCTTATACCGATATGGTAAAATGGATAATTGGGAATATTAACATTACTCATTGGACATTCTTGACTTCAGGGAAAACAGTCATCGGGTCCTTTACAACTAAAGATTTGAATAAAATGTATTATATACCTTACCCATAGTAGTTGTATGAAAAATATTTCCTCGAGGACTTTGCAAGAGAGAATGATATAGCATCAGGCCCAATTAAACAATGGACATCCTACCAGAAAAAACACAAGCATGAGAAATCAGGTATGTACTCTATATCATCTCTCATTGCTCCCTATTCTTATAATGTAGATATGATGTCTAGACTGTTTTGGGCATGCTAATAAAACTAAGTTCTCAGTTGAATGGGTTCCCCTTATTGATGCAAATATTAATTCTTTTATAATGGATTGGGACCCTATCCTTTCTAATAACCTTGCCTTCCAAATTCAAGAGTTTATGCAATACTAGTATGTCACTATCATAGTAGTTCCACATTTTTTTATGACTGCATATATTATGGATGCAATATGTTCCACTACAAGTTTCCCAACAATGGGGTGGAAATGTGCCATTCAAGATCCTACTCCCATCCATATATATCATAAAATCTCATTGGAATCTAATTTGCACACCCACTTGTATAAAGTTTCCTAAGGAGTTATGCAATCCATCCACCAAGCTGTTTTTGGCAGAAGATCCCCAAGATTATCTGATGAGGTGAAAATTGGTTTCATACGAATAGGTAGGTGGTTTGAGGAAGATATTTTTACCTATGTCCAAGTCTATGGAAGTCTATCACCTCCTCATGTTCTCCTTTTGTATGTCCTGGACAAACTATTGGCTAGGTAGATTTCTTATCAAACTATAGAGGATGGACCAACAAAGAGCCTAAATAAATCCAAGAAATCCCTTTGGCCTTCATTCACCATCAAATTTGGCATTTATGCTCTACATGATTTCAAGCATGATGCATTTGAAATCGATAAAATTACATGTTTGTTACTTGCCACCATTCCTGGCAGATAGATTGACCCTAACCAAGTTGCAGAGAATTTCACTGTGTAAGTAAAAATTAAACAATTAAGCCATGAAGATGATGACTATGATGACCTATTTGAATCTTTTGAGGTATTTTCTTAAGTACAACATTTGGCCAAATTAAAACTGAATCCAGAAAGGCAAGCCCAATTCCAACAATACAGAGAATGAAGTGTGCAGAATGTCCCTTTGGATCTATTAAGGATCCGTCAACTGATTATCCTAGAGGAGTAGGATTTAGAAAAGGGTTGAAACTAAGAGTTAGAAAAGGGCTCAGAACAAGCTTGAGAGCATTATTTAGAGAAGAATTTAGAGAGGAGATTAGAAAATAATTATGAACAGAAATTAGAAAATGTTTCCAAGGATATTGAAGTGGAAGATAAATCCATCGAACTACATACTGATGAAATTCCTTCCAAAAATCCACTGGATGAAGCATGGAATGAGTTTTTTGAAAATCTTAGAGGGAAATAAGGGGAAGAAGATGTTGAAATGGAGAAAACATTCAACACACCCCATAGCACTAGACAGAGCTCATTTAGTGATAGGGCTACTGATAAAGTTGTTGCTATAGAAGAATTTGATATCATCACGACCTTCCCTTCATCCGAGATCATCCTCAAAGTGGAAGAAATCCCTCCCCTTGATATCTTTCATAGTGCCAAACATCGAGCTCTGGTGAAAAGATAGAAAAAAAAGGAGAAGAATAGAACCATCATCAGTGGTCATTCCTGGTGATTTACCTATGGAGATAGTATGGAAGGATAATCCAATTGATCCTTTAAAAAATTTGATAAATTTGTCACAATTTGTAGGTGCTTATGCATCTCCTATGATTGAAAAAGTAGAACAGGTTCACAATTAGTTAGAGAGAAAGAAGAGAGAATTCATAAGTTAGAGCAACATTTGGTAGAAGAGAGAAAAAGTATTGTCATCAAATATCAAGCAAAGGTAAGTACTAAGGATATGCAAGCTCCAATATGAGGCAAAGACAACTACTAAGGATATCTAAATACAACAACTTCAATTTCAATTGGTCAATTGAAGGATAATTCTAAAGTAGAAGATTTTATAAAAGAAGCATTATATCTCAACACTCTCTTGTGAAGGGAACAAGGAATGTTCTGTCAAAAGTTGTCTATCATCAATCCATTGTGTGTTGCAAGTGATTCAATTATGAATAAATCATTCGATTTGAAGGTGAATTTAAATGATATTGATGATAAAATCTCGGGATTCATAACATGGTAGGATACTTCAAAGGGCAGAGTAGAAGATATTCCCAGAATAAAGGAATCACACAAGGAAATCCTCTTTACTGAGTGGGACATTCAATTGAAGCAGGTAGAAAGAGAAGTCTCCAAAGAAACAAAGGCTGCATATAATATGATTGAAACTATCAATGATAACCTTCACAATGCTAACTTTATTCAAAAACGCCCACCAGGTAGTCTTCCAGATATCAAAGTCCTGGAAAAGCAATGGCAAGAAACTTGAAAAGGAAGGGAAGAGGCAATTAAAAATCTGACCAAAATCGACTGGAAAGTGTATTGGAAATATCTTGTGAAGCCACACTATCAGTGGCTAATGCTATGCCGCCTTGCTGACTCATCCTCCCATATGCTTCCTATGATTTTAGATGTAGTGTATACATGAAATCTACACATGAGGAGAGGTAAGCCTCTTTAACTTAAGCTAATGATGGATATTTACGAGCTCATACAATGAATGAAATAATAGAAACAATTGAATTGTTGAGTTCAACATTTCAACGTTTACTATTTTTATATTTTTGTCACTTATTTTAAGGAGAGTTGTTTTAAACTCCTCATAATTTTCATGTAATATTTATTTTTGTACATTATTTTTATTATATAAACCCATTCATGTCTACAAAGAAAGGGTCCCCAAATTTTATAAAGAAAAACTTTGGATGCTTTCACTACCGTACTTTTGAAGTTTGTCTTAGTAGAATGAGCGGATCATAGTCTTGATGTTTTGTAAGGAAGGCTTTGGAATACTTTTGAAACCATGTTAATGAAAAATACTAGACTAGATTAATTTTTCTCATGAGTAGATTCATATAGATCAGGTACTTTTATCATTGTATATTTGTTTTTTTTTATGAATTGGTGGTCATTTTCTCATTGTTTTTTTCATTCCATGTATCTCTTTTAATGTACTTCTATATTAATTCACTTCTGAACATGCTATAATTGTCATCCTTAATACATAAATGAGAAATTTATGAATGTTATTTGATGCAATATGTGTTTCTTCAATTATTTTAATTAACTATTTAATAAAAATAATTATCTTAAAAGCTTTTCATTTCTACAAGTGTTTGATCAATCTTTTTTATCATACACTAAGGAAAATTATTCTAGATCACATAAACATACATAAACCTCAAGTAATACATAGATTAATATACATGTATTATAGCTTGAAAACTAGCCCATATATCACTTAGTTTTTGGTCATGAGCACTCTATCTATCTTATCACGTTTTTATTGGGAACATGGTCCCATTATATGTAGTCAGAGCCACTATTCCAAATGGATAAGGGACCGTATTCAAGTCTCCGACCTAGTTGTTTTCCCCATGTTGTTGCAGCAATTTTCGAAGCTTCAATACCTCCTGAAGTTTTTTTGTAGCATCCTCAATAACTCATATCCACTCTCTTTACCAGATATGGTTGGCTACACACTTTCCAGGTTGATGCAATAATGTATTTCAACATTGGTGTTCCCTTCTACTTCATCGGGGAGCACCATTGTATATTCTGCTACAATAATTCATTATGTTGTTAATTTCAGAGTATTATTGTATTCTTCAAGGGGTTTTTGTAACCAGGGTTAATGTATTGAATTCCGGTCAAATGGCAGAACTTTTATTCCTTTGCTTTCCCCTTGGTTGGGGTACAATTTAGTTTCTTTGTTCTGTACATTATTAGTTTATACATTCAACTGTAATTCTAATACTAGTCTCTACGAACTCGTAAAGTATAAAAAATGGTTACATGTTACATGAATGTGTTAATCTATTTTCCTACAGTATAACCCCATCGAGTTTTCTGTTATGTTTACTAAGTATTCCTAAGCTTTATATTATAACGCTATGTAGCTTATTATGACATTAAAAGTGATTCCAGCCTAGAACATGATTATTTTATGTTTGACACTATTTATGGTAGTTACCTTAGAACAATTTTTAAAATGCCTATTCTTATTTTTAAGTTTTCTTCCATCTCTATCCATGGGTATATTGATTTTCCATAATAAGGACATTCTTCAAATCTATTCTATTTATTTTTATTAAATTTATCTTGTCAATAATATACTTGCTTCTTCGTATTATCAATTGGAATTAAATAGTCGTTTTCCTAATTTGAATAAATTTTCCTTGGTATAAATTTGAAGCTAGGATTCCCTTCCTAAACAAAACATTACAGGTCTGAATCACAATTACTTTATATTTGTTGTGGCATTAAATTCTTTTGGCCCACTCTTGAGACGGTTACTTAATGTCTTTGACTCAAACGCTTTCTTCTCCTATGTATAATAAACGAACTCCATTATATTACCTGACTTAATTGTATATCTTGGATATTTGTATTAACGAGAATTGGAATTTCTTACAGTTGTATGCTAAAATACAGTTGGTAATCAATGGTTTTATTATCGTGCACTTGTTTATTATTGTGCACATTATCACAAAAGGTAGGCACAAAGGGAAACGTTAGAATAACTCCAAGTGTTGGTCACGAACTTTCTTATGAATTTCTTGTTTATGGATCTGCTTTCCATGTTGGGTTGTGTCAATGTTGGGACATTAGAAAAATAATTGGTTCAATAGTAATTTGAAAAAGAAAAAAATAGTATATTGTTTTTAGTGGTTATATATGTAAAATTTATACCGTGCAAAAAAAAGGAAAAAAGGGAAGAAGAAGAAATGCAGAACCACAAAGAGCATGCCAACTATTCAATAAATTAATGTTACCCATCATGCTCCGGGAGCATTAGTCACAGACAATTCTTAATAAGGTAAAGCTGATGTGAGCCGTCATGCTCGAGGAGAGTCAGTATAGGGTATTTTATAAGGTCAAGTTATAGAATTGTCTATTGAAGACACTCTGTATCCAAAATGCTATGCTAGAAAACTAATGAAGGCTGCGGAGGGTTGTGGATTAACAAATGGTGGTAGTTCCATAGGATGGTTCAGTATCGTGGCTGACCCTTTGCACTCCAGGAGGTTGAGAAGCGTTAATTCTGAAAAGCTCATCAATGATGGTTAGAGGCGGTTACATTTTAAATGCATTTCAAGTGACAACTCAAAGATGTGTTTGTGAAAGAGCATTTTTGTGAGATTCCAAAGTGGATGTGGGTGTTGATGATGACCATATCAGACAAATCCGACAAAGATTTATTTACTGTAATAGTGCGGGTTTTTTATATTTTCTACATGTAAGCATTAAGCGAGGATTTTGGAAGTAATTCTTCCATGTAATGTGTGATTTGTCATTGTGAGTCCCTAGGTGTCAATCTAGAAGTAGTGAGTTTCCTATGTGTGAGTTGTAATAGCTATCTAGATGAGTTGTTGTGAGTGATCTAGGTACTATAAATATGTAACACTTGATGTCAATAAAAATATTGTGTTTAGTGTTGTGCTTAGTGGATATCTTCATTTTCTTTTTCTCTATTTTGAAAGTTTGATCGGCGATAAATTATTTGGAACTCATTACGTTAAGCTACCTCCTCCACTACTTCTCTTTCTGTCGCATTTTCTACTTTCCCTCATTGAGACCTCAGCTCATGGAAGTATGACTGAGAACAAAGGATTTCTTTTTATTTTTGAGTGAGTTTCCAATGAATTCTGGTTTTCCTGCTCACCATCCAGTGCTAATGTGCATATGCGCAAAGACAATTGCATACACTAGGTTCTACTCTCCCTGCTAAAACTCAAATGCCTTATTTATTCTTAGGCATATATATGTCCAAAGCCCTTTTATAATGTTTAGAGTGTATTTTGATAGTGATATATCCATCTACTAATTTCACTTTTTGCAACCAAACCAAAGACCTATATTTTAGTAAACATCAATAGCTACTGGTTTTGCTCACTAGTCTCTTCCACACTAGTTGCTCACAATTTTAATGGTTTTTTCAGGAAAATGCTTCATTCCAACACCTGCTAACATGATTTCCATAAATAACTTTGACGACAATGAAACAATGATGGAGTAATTAATTCATGGGTAAAAAGTATGTTGTTGAGCTCATGTGTGGGCAAAATATGGAGGACGATGGTAAAATTTCAAAGTACAATAGTGATATAGTCAACGATGTTGTGGCCAAGCCGCTGGCTTTCTTTATCCTGAAACCCGATTTGATTGTGGAGTCTCCAGATGCTGTGGATGCCATAAGTTTCTATAAGTGTGTGTTTGGGGTTGAAAATATCATTTGAATATTTTGGAGAGTAGCCCTTGTTTGCATTTGAATACTTGCTACATAGGTAATCGAGGCAACGACCACATGGAATATTAGTGCAGTGGATGCATGGATCAAACACCCGACTATAGGGCTTGGTAGTGTGTGATGAAAACACTGCTAAGGAGAGTAAGTTGGAGTGTTGTTGTGAAAAGAGGCGTTGGTTTATTTTGTTCACAAGTTGTTATGGTTGCGGTGAATCATTGTGTGGAGCTTGGATGCTGGAGCTGGAGTGGCTTTAGCAACGTGGAATTTCAAGCTTCTGGAAGTCATGGATGTGTAGTCACAATGATGAAGGGTTGTGGCAGGCACTGTGTGAGGAGGTAGTGTGGATTGAAGAGTTGTTGCGCATGTAATGGTGACACACCATCTGTGGCTTGGAAAGAAACCTGAGGAGGTGTGGAGCCAGTGTGAATGAGCCCAACACACATGGGAATGTTTTTACTCAAAACCATGACTGATGAGATATTTTGTTTTCATTTTGTTGCAGAAACGTCTTGACAACTGTGCTATCATTGTTGACTGGCAGACAAGTGGAATCCAACTACTCAACAATCTCAATGTGGATCGATTTCAACATCAGCAGTGAATGTGGAGCTGCCTAGATAAGTTTGGAGCTATGCAAAATGTTGTTCAGAAGCATGGAAGAGGTGTTTCTAGTGCAGAAAAAGCATGGTGGGGTCCTGTGTAGTGTGGTAACAGAGGGTCAGCTTGTGACATCAGCATGGATCAAACCAGCCCCCAGACGTGAGGCTAGGTTTTTCTCGGGACGTTGACAATAATTTGTTATGTAGTGGTGGAGTTGGTTAAGGAGTTGTGTTGAATCATCGATGTGCATTGACAGGAAGAGTTAAGGAGCTACATTGAATCATTGATGTGCGCTGAGGTGTGGAGCCAGTGTGAATGATCCCAACGCATGTGGGAATGTTTTTTACTCAAAGCCATGACCCATGACATATAATATGATGTGAATGATTTTTTGTTACTTCTTGGAGATATGATATATCATTAGTTGATTCATGGAAGGTTATAATAAGGCTCTTTCTACTAAGGCAATAGAGAAAGTTGATCTTGATCTGATGAAGAGGATGAGTTGATATGTATATGTGACATACTTTGTCACAAGTTGATGATATTTACATTCTCATATCGTGGGAACTGATGATGGATATATATAGGTTGCGGGTCTCAATGTTGTTGACAGATGCTTATGGTGTAGATCATATATAGTGTATGATAGTTGCTGATGACTATCGTGGTCTTGTTTAGATCTTTGGTCTTTGTTATAAATCTCATGTATATCATTTGAAACAAAGTTCATATAAAGGCGCATGATGTAATAATATTCCTTTATATGTCATAGTATTTTAATGAGTCTTTTCTGGTCATATGATGTAATTTGTACCCCACTATGCATGGGAAGGATGATGTAATAATTGTTACATTTCATTCATGTATAAACAATTGGTATATCCCCACTTGGTTGGGTAGATGAGTCAAATTTCGTATATCCCTAGTTAGTTGGGAGATTGATGTATGTATAAGTCATTGGTGATCGGAAGGTCACACTCACATAGTTGAGTTATAGAGTCATGTTATTCTTTTGCAAAAAAATTTTGCAGAATCTGCATGTGCTCAGGGGGAGCATGGACAGTTTAGTGCATCTCAGCATGTACAAATGAGGGGTTCAATCTGTGAGTTTAGCATGTGCCTAGGGGGAGCATGATCAATGTTCATATTCAGTTGTTCAGATATGGAAGTCTTCATTTTGGTCATCCCTTTTCCCTTGATCTCAAAAGGAGAGAATATATTGGTTCACCCTTTTCCCTTGATGTAAAAGGGGTAGAGTATTTTGTTGTTTCTTGATATCTCTAACCATTTCTACAGCTTGCAGTAATCAACACCAATATGGTTTCCATCAAGTCCAAATGGGGATATTGTTGGCATTATGATACAAGTGTTGTCCTTAATGGCAACTCACTCATAAGTTAGTTCAGATTTGATAAAAGGAAACTCACAGTGTAACAGGTCAATTCAGAGGTAATAAGGCAATCGTACAGAAGAACAAGTAGTTGGGAAAAAGGTCTACTAATCAGAATCAATAAGTTGAAGGAAGGTGATGTTTTCAAATAGTTCAAGCTATATACACATGTTAACCTTATTTAAGCAGCGTACACATGCTGGTTCACATAAAAAATGGCGTATACGTATGCACATACTTTCACAAGAGGAAAAATGCATATGGGTTGGAAAATCAAGGAAATTTAGGATTAAAGAATACGAAGGGTCAATGCCATGGTATTAGCCCACAATATTGAGTGGAGTAACAATTATTTGATCCCATCTAAGAATACCACAGATTATAAGTGTTGTTTTTGTCTGAGGTATTGAGAAAGGATAGAACTATATAAGGAGCATAAGATAAAAGGGATATGGGAAGAAGAAATGAATATCTTATGAAGTGTTAGATCAAAATAAAATATGCATGTTATGGGTTTCTAATGCTTTTCTTGATCTGGAATAAGTATTCACCTATCTGTTTTGATGATGGATAAGATCTAATGATGGATAAGGATCATAATGACTTATCATTATGTGATATGATAATGGATAGGCTAGATTTGAGTGCTAATAAATGTTTTATCCCTTAAATGCTATGATATGGGTATATCTGGAGTTTGGCATAGCTGCAAAGTTATAAGTTTGTATTTGAAGATCTATAAACTAGTTCACCTTGGTGAAGGTGCGTATACATGCAGGTTATACTATTCCAAGTAGTGTATGCAAAAGAAAAACATGTTGTTCAAAGATGATTGATTTATTTAATTAGTGCTGCTATTTTACTACTATATGTCAATGATGTCTTCTTTATAACTGAATGTAGAACTAAATGCATAAGGATATTGAGTCTGATTGACTGATTGATTAAGTGAGAAGGGTGACCTTTATGTTGTCTATTTAGAAATCTATAATTCGATAGTAGATCTTCAAAATTCTACTGGTTGATATAGTTTTGATTCAGAGGATTTTGTGATTCATTATTTTTAGATGTGTACTTAGGTTGGGTTAAGGGAAGTGGTGTATCCATGCAGAATGGCTTCATTGAAGTAGCGTCTACATTCTGAGACGTGATATTTGAGGTTGCAGTTCATTCTGGTTGTTGATATAGTGTTCTAGGTTTAGATCTGTGTACTGGTTATAATGATCTATTTGTTCCAGTTGATTGGTTGAATTTTGATTAACTAATGGTTGATTGGGTTTTGAGTGAATGGTTCATTCAGTTGTGTCAAAGGTTCAGTGATTGTTTGATTCAGCGTGTCAGAGGTTTTAGTGATTGATTGATTCAATTGTGATTGTTTCAGAGATTGATGATTGGGTTTCAATTATATAAGAGATTAATGATTTGGTTTAAGTGATTGTTTGATGCAGATGCGTTTGATGGTTGTATTGTAGTGGTAATTGATTTTGAGATTCAATGATACATATGGGTCCAGCATGAAAAATTGATGAAACATGGCCTTCATAGTGTGTTGTTGTGTACCAGGAGTGTCGAGTATGAAAATTTATGAAACATGGTCCCTAGAAGATACTGAGGATTGGAGCCTTGAGTGAGGAAGTTGAAGCTTCCTACAAGTAGTGGCTGGTGATTTTATCAGGGGATTGGAGCTCTGTTTTAGTAGCATTTGGAGAACGAGTGAAGGTTGTAGCCTTCTATAGGTTGCCACCTATGTACAAGTAAACATATCATCTAGTACAAGAGCTAGGGTGTTGTAGCTCCCTTCCCGTAGAAGATGGAGAAGGAGAGAAGGTTGTAGCCTTTTGCAGGTGGGTGCATGCATACTGGTATGAGTCTACACTACTACAAGATTGTAAATAGATTATTCTTTATATTAAAAGAAGAAAGATACAACAACAGTAGGTGGTTTTTCTCCTACATTGGGTTTCCACCTTAAATATTGTTGTTCATGTGTGTAGCTTATGTGTGATGCTTTATTCCGTTATTGCTTCACACGGTTACTGTTTAATGCTTAATAAAGTTTGAATGCACTAATTAAAGATCAACATATGATGAATTAACTAAATCAAAAATTCACTCAATATACGATGGTTGCCTTTAGAACAGTTGCATGCACAAGTGAGTCCCCTTCATTGAAGTAGTGTATATAAATCTGATTATGAAATGGAAAAAGTTATTGATTCATAAATACTAATTCACACCCCCACCCCTCTCAGAATTATTCCCAACAGTTTGATTATTAGGAAATTCATTCTATAATGTTTATTGTTAACCCTATACATCTATATGGAAGAATAGGGTTCTTGGCACAACCACACTCATTCACCCCATACCTACCCTATACAAGTAGGCTATTTAGCCCTATTGATCCATAGAATTGTTCATGGAACTAATTGATTCCTTCGTACTAGCTTTCTTTTATCATTCTTACTTTGGTTAGTCTTATTTCTCTTGAGTTTCCAATAAGAGGGTCTGTCCCACTATCTCAGGTTTTCATAACATCCTCAAGCCTTTTCATAACATCCTCAATAGATCATATGCACTCCATTTTCCATATGTGGTGATTACATGTTTTCCATCTTGGCGCAATAATGTATTTCAACATTGGTGTTCCCTTCTACTTCATTAGCGAGTATTGTTGTATCTTCTACTATAATAATTCATTATGTTGTTAACTTCGGAGTATTACTTGCTTGCTCAAGGGGTTTTTGTAACCACATTTAATATTTCAGTCCAATGGAACAACTTTTATTCATTTAATTTCCCATTGGTTTGGGTTAAGGTGTGAGAAACTAGACGATTTAATTTCTTTGTTATGTAGATTATTAATTTATACAATGAACCATACTCTTTATACTTGGCTCTACGAACTCGTAAAGTATCAGAAATGTTTACATGTTACATCAATGTTTAATTTATTTGCCTACAGTGTAACACCAATGAGTTTTCTTTTATGTTAGCAGGTATTCCTAAACTTTATATTATAACTGTGTAGCTTGTAATGACATTAACAATGATCAAACCTAACATATAATTATTGCATGTGTGACTCTATTTATGATAGTTACCTTACATAAATTTTTAAAATACCTATTCTTATTTTTAATTTTGCTTCCATTCCTATCTGCGGGTCTATGGATTTGTCACAATAAGGACATGCTTCAGATCTATTCTATTTATTTTTATTAAATTTCTATTGTCAAGAATAGACTTTCTTCTTTTTATTATCAAATGGAATTAAATCATCAATCTTTTCTTAATTTGAATAAGTTGGCTTTGGTATAAATTTGAAGATAATATTCCCTTGTCTTAAAAAGAAACATTACAGTTATGAACTGTAATTACTTTACATTTGTTATGGCATTAAAGTATTTCGGCCGAGTCTTGAGATGGTTACTTAATTTATCTGACTCAAATGGATTATGCTTCTTTGTAGAGTCAATGAACTCCACTAGATTACCTAACCTACTTGTATATCTTGTATATTAATAATAATCAATAGCATATTAACAACCATTGGAATTTCTAACAACTATGTGCTCAAATTCAATTGGTAATCTTTGGTTTTATTTTTTTTTAAACATGGTATGTGTATCTTTTATCACTATGCATGTGCACTGAAGCCATAATATTCTCATCCATACAACACTTCATGCCATGAAATCCACCATTACACTAAATTATTCCAATTAGACATCACATCAATTATTATTATAGGAATTTAAATTCTCTTTATCATAAAACTTCTCACAGTAATTACTTGAAATAACGTGGAAAGAATGATTCATCTCCAAACCATGAACCTTCTCTCCTAGTTCTCCCATGTGCTAAGATCCTCTTTCCCCCAAAAATAAAAAACCCTTGTTGTTATTGTAAAGGCACTCTTATGCCTCACTTCCCTAGCAGACTTTCCATAACGACATCCACATAGCCTAGGATTTTCTTCTTCTTTTTTAAAGGATTCTTATTTTCCTTTAAAGCCCATATTTTCCACTATTGTGATTTATTCACCCATTCCCAATGTTATTTCCCCCACACTGGATGATTTATTACATTTTTCTCTCCCCATCTAACCAATCACATAAATTTGCTCCTAAGGATTTTTAGGAGTAGTATGGGAAATTGTTATTTCCTTACTATCCATCCACACTGGATTGCATATTGGAGTAATGATCTAATTAATTCACCTTGTTCTTTTCCAGGTTAATTCTCCAAAGCGATATTTTTAATATTATTCAAATATATTAATTACATCATCATAGTTATTACAAAGTCTAAATTATGGCTTCCATGCCATCACTAAAAATAGTTCAACTACTAAAATAGTATTCGTAGGAACACAGGGGGGTATTATAGCACTTGGAAGTTCCAATGCTCAAGCTCGGGTCTTGGACTCCAAAATTGCACCATTCTGCCCTCCAGCCTAGGCCCAACTATGCATTGCACAGTCTCTGAACATAAGCTCATCCCCTAACATCATTATTAGTGCAACTGTGAATCAGGAGGTCTGATATGCCTATGGGAACTACAGAATCGGGTGAAACAGTGGCAAACCCCTCAACCTAGCTCACCGAGCCCCAAAACTGCATAATATGCTTGCCCAATTCATCCTTAACTACAAATTGTGCCATCTCAATGCTCAAGCTTCACCTATAACATCCTAAGCTATGAAATTATGAAGTAACTAAGGCTCTACCTCAACATCCAACTCGGTTTCATATTAGTCAGTGGATCCACATGCACCATATTAGCCTAGGGGTTTATTGGACTGATGTCATCTTGTCATGAGTGGATTGAAGATGTGGGTACTCTATCATTCTATGGAAAGATGATGAAGAAGGATATGGAGATGGAGTACATTCTGTAAGAAACCCAAGGAGATAAGGAGAAAAGATGATCATTGAGTAAGAAAATGAAAGAACAATGACTATAATAGATGATGGAAGATCAATACCACATTGAAGACTACTTATCTTTAAGTCATAAGGAGGAGGAAGAAGAAGAAGAACATGCACCATATTTTAAATAAGATACAAAGAAATAAATAAAGAAGAATGGCTTGACATTTCCCTGTCATCATGCAACCCATCTCATCAATGTCATCTCATGTCATGATTCATCATGTGCCACATCATTTTGCGGAATATGTAATTAAATATCGGAGAATAATAATGTAAATTGGAAGTCCATGTTAGGTTCCTCTAATACTAGTGTATTCCGGTTATTATTATTAGTGTATCTCCCTATTGTTATTGTTGTGTCCATGTATCACCCATGTTGTTATTGTTGTGCCCCATAAAAACAACTTTTGTTATTGTTCTTCCCTTACATTATTATTGATATGTAGGCTCTGATTATATTGTCGACCCTTAGACTCCTATATATACCAAGGAGGTCTTATCACTTGAATCATCCAATAATTGTTCATTTATATAATGTAAAGGAGGTTTCTCCCATGAACATGATAATTTTTAAGTCATTGATCTATGTTTCCTATTACATGGTTGCATAACATTTGGTATAAGAGCTTTGGATTCTATATTTTGCTTCTCCAAATATGTCATCTTGTCATTTTCACTATAACAATTTTTTCATGAAGCTTCAAAAGCTAAAATTTTTACCATGTGGAGCCTAAATCTTGGTGAAATTCGTGTAAAATTTTAGATATTGGTTCACTATATTTTCTAATATATGGTTCAAGGAAGGTAGGGTTTTTGCATGCTTCACAATTCCATCTCTAAATCCTGGTGAAATTCGTCTAAAATTTCAGATATTGGTTCACTACATTTTCTAATATATGGTTCGGGGAAGGTAGGGTTTTTGCATGCTTCACAATTCCATCTCAAGAAAGTGACCTAGGGAAAATCCTCATAAATTTCGTTCCAAGCATTGGATTTGAATTATGTAAAATGTGGTGGAAACTACACAATGTTTAGTTTTTTCCGTAGCAATGTCAAGGCCAAATGTTGAAACAATGACACATGGAATCCATTACAACTTCTCTTTATGGAATGAGTCCATAATTAGCTCATCTTGGGATATATAGCATAAATCTATATTGAATAATCCAATGTTGGTCTGACATATGGCATTGTAGAGAATACTCATAGGGAAACCACAAGACTTAATTTAAGACCATAGGAATCTGAAATTATAGAGATACATCAATTCCAATATCGAGTTCCAAAAAAGAAATAAAAAGGTCTGTATTTCTAAAATTTTGTCCTAATGTTTGTTTGAAATTTTAGTTTGAAGTGATTCAAAGTGATTATTGAAGCACATATATAAGTATTTGATTCTAAAATCCCTCGAAAACCAAATTATTATACACCCATTAATCCCTTAGAGAATTCTCCTATGACACATGAAGTGGAATACTTGCAACATGATATATTAACATTACGGGACCAAGTGCAACAAATTTCACTTTCACAAAGAGCAACCAAAGATGATATGGATGGTTTAAAAGATAGCACGGAAAGCTTCAAGGATGACATGGATGGTAATATGGATGGTTTGAAGGTAGACATGGAAGGTTTGAAGGAAGGTTTGACAAAGTTGTTGCAAGAAAGGATTCCCAATGGTGACAAGGTAATCCATGAAAATCATGATGACGGAAAAAGGAATATTAATTATGATTTTAGAGAATCCAATGTGGTGTTTAAGAACCACCACATTCCAAATATAGCTATGAATAAGTTTGATGGCAAGGATCCGGTAACATGGATACTATAGATAGTGCAATACTTTGATCGACATAATGTGCAACACACACAAAAGGTATGCATTGCGTCTCTATATTTAGAACCCAATCAGTTTTTATGGTATCGATGGATATATTCTCATAAATCACTTGTCACTTGGTAAATTTTTACAGAGGAAATGATATCACATTATGAGGATACAAAGAGAAACATCTTGTTTAGCTAATTGATAAATCTCAAACAAAAGGGTTCAATGGCGAGGCACATTGAGGACTCCAAAAAATTGAATATATGGGTAAATTATATTCCATAGGAGCATAAGATTGTCATCTTCATAAGGAATTAAAATGATAACATCCTACATGAAGTTCACCTTTGTGAACCTAATTCATTGGACAAGGCATTCAAGGTGGCAAGAAAATTTAAAAGAAAATTTATGGCAACAAGGAAGTATACCACTGACAACTATAAATATGGAAGTGTTATTTCTCCTAGACTACTAAAAACTACAAGGTTGACATCACGACAATTGGAGGAAAGAAAAACAAAAGGGCTTTGTTATAGTTGTTATAGAAAATACACTAAAGGTCATAACTGTGATGAGAAGAAATTATTCTACATAGATTGTGAAGAGCTGAAAGAAAAAGAAAAATAAACATCAAAAGAGGAGGATATACATTAGGAACCAACCCCAAAGAACAAAGAAATGAATCTTACCATATCCTATAATTCATTGGAAGGAATTACCACTCCTCAAACTGTTTATGTAGAAGGATATATCAAGAAGAAATAGCTAATATTATTGATTGATTCATGTAGTTGGACCATAATTTTATTCATTTTAAGATAGCCAACGAATTGAATTGCTTCCTATATCCAACACTAGAGTGTTAAGTGATGGTTGCAAATGGAGGAACTGTAAACCACTCTGGAAATTTCCATAATATCATGCTCACCATGGGGGAATATCTATTGAATATTCCGATGCTTTCCATTCCAATGTGTGATGTTGATGTCATACTAGGAGTCCAATGGTTAGTCTTTGGCGATGAAAACTTTTAATTTTTAATAACTTTTCTTAATTTTTTTAATGGGGAATGAAAGGAAGTTGAATTAAGGGATATCAAAGGTAAAACAAGAAAGATAATGAGCTCTAATTGAATGAAAAATCTTTGGAAGAAAGAATTATGGGGTGTAATTGCACAATTATGCTCAATGGAGATTCAAACATCGAAATTATCTATTTCTCCATATCTCCAAAAAGTATTGGAAAATATTTCCAAGGTATTTGAGAAACCCTAAGGCCTCTGACCTATTTATGATCATGATAATGCTATTCATTTGGTTCCATGAAGTTTTCCTCCAAACATCAAATCTTACAAATATCCCCATGCCCAAAAGAGTGAAATTAAATATATGGTTGCAAAAATGTTAGAGGCTAGTTTAATTTAACCTGGTTAAAGTTATTTATCTTTTCTAGTAGTATTGGTGCACAAGAAGGATGGATCGTGGCATATGTGTCCATATTATAGGGAGATCAACAAGCTCTCTATGTAAGATAACTTTTCTATTTGATTCATTAATTAATTGTTGCACGAATTTCATGGAGAAATTTACTTCACCAAGTTGGGTCTTCATTGAAGATATCATCAAATTAGAATGAGGACTGAAGACATGTTGAAAACAACATTTAAAACTCACGATGGTTATTATGACTTTTTGGTTATGCCTTTTCGCCTTACTAATGCACCTTCCACATTTCAAGGTTTGATGAATTCCATTTTCTAACCCTTCCTTAGAAAATTTATGTTAGTATTTTTTGATGATATACTAATCCACAACAAGTATTGGAAGGATCATGTTCAACATGTTGACATGTTTCTCAGAGTATTATACAAGAAACAATTATAAACAACAACATCAAGATATTTTTTTGTAGTATAGGAGGTGGAATATTTGGGTCATATTGTATCTCATGAGGGTGTTAAGGTAGACCCTATCAAAATTAAATCCATTACGAAATGGAAAATCCCCACAACCATAAAGCATATTCAAGCATTTCTTGTGTTAATAGGGTATTATTGCAAGTTTCTTAATAATTATGTGAGAATAACAACACCTTTAGCAACATTACTAAAGCAAAATGCATTTCCTTGGACTCTAGAAGAAACTAAGGCCTATGAACATCTTAAAGAGGAAACGTGCCATGCAACCAATCTTGGCTACACCAAACTTCACAGAAACCTCTATTGTGGAATATGATGCTTGAGGAAATGGAATTGGTGTTTTTTTAATGAAATAAGGAAGACCCATTGCTATGGAATTGATTAATTTCAAAGTATCTACTTCATTGGAAGAACTTACTCATTGTAGATTCCACATGGGAGGATGAGAATTCTATACAAAAGTATCCGAAACTACTCAAGCATGTTAGGTCCCTATAATACTAGTGTATTCCACTTATTTTTTCTAGTGTATCCACCTATTATTATTTTTGTTCCCATGTATCCCCCATGTTGTTATTGTCATGCCCCACAGAAGCCCACTATTGTTATTGTTGTTCCCTTATATTATTATTGTTATGTAGGCTCTAATTATATTTTGACCTCTTAGACTCCTATATATATCAAGGAGGTATTATCATTTTAATCACCCAAGAATTTTTCATTTATGTAATGTAAAGGAGGTATCCCCCTTGAAGATGATAATTTTTAAGTCGTTTATTTATCTTTTCTGTGAGCTGGTTCCATAATAGTCTAAGATTCATTTATGTAATGTCATTAAGTCATGAGAAGTCAAACAATCATGATGGTAGTCCAAGAGTGACAAGGGAGGTGAAGGATCACCTTATTTGTTATATATGCACCCTCATTGTACAAGCAATGTGCTTTTCACATATGCTTCTCCCGTAAGGCATCAGAGAGATAAAGATAGTAATTTATGGGGAGCAAGTTTTGGTTCAAATGCTCCACTATTGGAGTTAGTGATGTTGGTTGTATTCATGTATCTCAGGACTTTTACTTAATACTTGAATCCTGATGGTCGACACATTTTCATGGATGGATTATCAATATTTGTAATACTATTATGTGAATGTTTATGGTTCATGTTTTCTTTCACCTTTACTAAATTAGTTGACCTATTTTAGTTATTATAGTGCTTATCTTGTTTAAAATGTGTTGTAATGGTTGCAACAATCATCACATCTATGTGGACTATTGTGCTTGATGTTAGGTGATTCTCTTTTTCTTGTGTGCGCCTATACTAGTGTGGTACTATTAGCTCTCTCTTAGAGGCTCACCTTTCCTCCCTGTCCAATAGAATAACCTTGATATATATGTAATCAAACACTAACTAGGAACACTTTGTTTTCACAAAGGCACATATACATTTCTCTCTCTTGTTGATAGCTAAATCCAAGGAAAGTCGATAAGAACATATGGAAGCTAGCCCAATATTTTTGATGGGGATCATACTCAAAACACTGTCAAGACTAATTCGGACATCACATTGGGTAGACTCCCTTGATTAAGGGATTTTCGACACCCTCAAAAAATGGTGCTAGAAGGAGGGCCAGATGACAAGTTAGTCCTGTTGAGTTTGTTCTAAACCTCTTATATAAAATGGATCATCCTAAAATTGTACTCCAAGGGTGCTTCTATAATTTATCCATTTTTAAATTTTCAATCCCCACTAAGCCTCTTTATCTCTTGGCTCAGTTAAAGTTTGATGGTGAGGATGGAACATCCATAACCGAGCATATTTATGATTTTCTTAAATTTTCTGAATCTTACAAAATCAATGAGGAAGATTTTTCTTGTGTGATTTTCTTCCTCACTATTGAAGGTCATGTTAATTGATGGTGCCATTCCATACCACCTTCTTCCATCCATTCTTTTCATCACTTCCTCTAGTATCTTTATCAATCCTTCAATAGGTATGATTACTGTGATGTTCTTAAAGTAAGTAATTTGCTAAGAATGAATCCAAATGAATTAGTTGAGGATTTCTCTGATTGCTTCCTTCATATTTTCTGTGAATTTCATGAAGAAGATACAAATTGGGATTTCTTGAAACAAAATTTTTAGTGTTTGGTTCATATGTCCTTGTGTGGTGAATCTCAACCCCTTAATGTTTTCTCTTCCCCAACTCTTGTAAATCATGAGACACCTTGAATTTCAAAGAAGGAGCCTACTACTTCTTTTGTTCTTTGCCACCCTGATTTCCTAGTTCTGAATAGGGTTCCTCCATGCGATGATAATAAAGCTGGGATATTTTCACATCAAATTCCTAATCCATCTTCTCATCCTCATTCCACTTTTCATTATTCAAATTCAATGGAGTAAATCACAAAATGGCTCATGAAGCCTATGGTGAACACTAACTCCATTCCACAATATGATGTCATAGTTCATAACTCTAGTCTTGAATTTAATCTCAATTTTGTTTTCCTCTATCATCTACATGCCATGGCCCTTTCTACTATGATACGCTCAATCAATATTCTCAACTAATTAATTTTTAACACTTTCTTTATTTTCAATTTGTTTGTCCAAATTGAAACCGGGTTCAAGATTGTCACATTACACAAGTAGACAAGCAAGAAGGTGAGGACACTTTTAATATTTATTTTCTTTTTCGAAATCGTGAGTGTGAAGATGGTGTTTCCTCATTCTTCGTTGATATCGAACTTGTTAATCTAGTAGTGAGTCTAATGAAATCAATTTGTTTAGGTCCGAAGTCTTGCACAATAGTCACTCTTATGATGATGATTCTATTGATTTGTACGATGAATAATGAAAAAATCCATCTTCTGATCTTTTGTTTTCTCATGAAGATTTTAATTTAGATATATAATATGATTTGGTCAAAGAATATGTTCTTATCGAAACATCCTCTTCATCTCACTATCCATTGTTCTCTACTGTTTGTGATGCATCTACTTGCGATGGTGATACTCCATGCTCTTCAAGTTCTTCATCTAATGAGTTATCTTCTCAATTGACACAAGGTGGTGAGATTATCCATGATGAAAATGAAAAAAATTAAATAATTGAGTACTCTTTCCACCCCTCATGATCAGTTCGCTTACATGAAGACAACTCTTCAAATTAGTTTGCTCATGAAATTTTTCTAATTCATACATCTTAAGATTTGTGACGAGAAGATTATTTCAATTTGAGTAATCTGGTTGTTGAAGTTGTAAAATTTGGTCAAATTGGTAGCAAAGATGGTTGCCACCTAGTTAGTAGTGGTCCCGTTTAGATGATAGGATTCGAACATGATTCAATCTATCCTCACACCATGCATGATCTAATTCAATCTACAATATGTGATTTTACAATCCTTGAAAATTCTAAGACTTGTCAGGAAGTCGAGGCACCGCAATTTCTATTTATGGTTATGTCAAGATCCCGCGACTTTGTTAAGCTCCTCAGACTATGTTAGAAATGGTTTATCTCACATAATCCTTATATTTTCATGGTTTCACTTGATGTAAATTTATTCTTGAAATAAGTTTGGTATTTCATATGTAACCTTTCAAACATTCAAGATTTGGTTTTTGATCGAATTCAATATTTTATTTCACATGATTAATCTCCATGCAAGGCTCTTATACTTAAATAAGGTTTGGAACATGTTTCTCTCATAGAGTAATGGAATCGTGAAGTTGGTCATTTCAAGGAATATTTTTGGATAAAGGAATCATGCCTATCGGATTCATTTCTTAATAGTTAGCTCCTGGTTTTTCTTGAAATTTTTATATTGATTTTTTTTTCCATTCATCGCACTTGAAATTTCCTTGAATGATAATGAATGCACAATTTATTGCATAACTCAAATTCTTCTCTATTCACTATATTTTGATTGCTTTCATGTGTTTGTTGTGTTTCCATACCTTTTAAATTCTTTTGATGATTACGATGCTTGTATAGTTTGTCACCTATTTGTTAGGTCCCTATACTACTAGTGTAACCCCTTATTGTTATTAGAGGAACCCCCTGATAATATTGTTGTGCCCCATAGAAGCCAACTACTGTTATTGTTGTGCCCTTACATTATTATTGTTATGACAGCTCTAATTACATTATGACCCCTTAGACTCCTATATATAGAAAGGAGGTACTTTCATTTGTATCATCCAATAATTTTTCATTTATGTAATGTAAAGGAGGTTTCCCCCTCGAAGAGGATGGTTTCTTAGCCGTTGATCTATATTTTCTATCTTTTTGTGAGCTAGTTTCATAGCATTTGGTATCAAAGCTTCGGATCCTAGGGTTTCGCTGCTCCAAACAGGCTATCATGGAATTTTCGCTATAAAATATTTTCTTTGATGTTTCTGAAGCTAAAAAAGACTTGTTTGAGTGGAAAGCTCGCCAAAACTTGCGTTCAAATTTCAAATCTTGTCTCGCTATATTTGTAGAGATATGATCTGAAGAAGTTAGGGTTTTGGCAAGCTCCAAAATTCTATCTCAAATTGGTAATCGTGGAATTTTCACTATAATTGTCTCTCTACAAGGTTTTAGACTCTGAAATTAAAACCAATTTGAGATGAAAACGTGGTGAAGCTTGGGCCTGAATTTCAGATCTTGTTTCATTATATTTTCAGAGAGATAGTCTTAGACATATGGGGTTTTTGCAGGCTCCCTAATTACATCCCAAACAAGTGACCTTGGGAAAAGCGTCATAACTTTCTCTCTGAGCCTCATATTGAAATTTTGTAAGCAATTACAGAAATAGGATGGACTTTAGTTTTCTTCCGTCATTTTTAGGTCCAAATGTTGAAAGAATGGAACATGGAACTTCGTATAGTTTCTCTCTACTAAAAGCATATATAAGCAGGTCATCTTGGGAGATTTGCCATAACTCTTTCTTGGAGAATCAAATTTCGATCAGACTGGTTGCATTATAGAAAGAGTAAGGAATGTAGTTATTTTTGCATCACTTTCAGGTCCAAAGGTTGAAATAGTGACATGTGGCACTTCATACAAGTTCTCTCTACGAAAAATGTATATAAGCAGGTCAGCTTGGGATATTGGGCATAACTCTTTCTTGGAGAATCCAATTTCGATCCCTCGCAATATTCTCATTGTAATCCTGTGCCTCTAATTGAAAATTCATCTTCTCAAAGGTCTTAGGGTTTTCAAGAGTACTATCACAAATTTTATGATCTAATCATTGAATGGTTGTAGCAATCTTACCGGGCACGCTATATTACAAATATAATGTTTCGGTATTTTGTCACACTTGCTAAGAAGGATGACACAACTGGAGGTGCATTCACAAGAATATTTCATGGTTTATCTACTTACAATTGTTATCAAAAAGGTAAGAATGTGAACTAGTTATAAGTAGTGGTTATGGCCTATATATCCACTAGCAGGCTGATCGAGGTAGCTCCAAAGATGTTTACGCGTCAAAGAGGGCTCAAAAAAGCTTAAAAATCAATGTTTTCTTATTTCACCCAAACTAGGACCATATCTTAGTTCTCAACGTCGTAATTCCAATGACGTGAATGAAAATAAAATCTGAGTTCATATGCTTAATATATTCATGGTCAAAGTTTTGGTCAAACTAGGCCAAGTGACACTCACTAATGAGGCAGCAATTTGGCAAAGGTTCGATTATGGAATCTGACAGTCGGAAAAAGTGAATTTCTCATGTGCTTAATTTTTCCACTAAAATTTAAAATCCATTCAAAATGTTTTGAATATTTGGTTTACTAAAAAAAAAAAATTAATTAAATTGGAGTGGCAGACTGCCCCGCCCACAACCCCTCAACGGTCATTACTAAATAATATTTATAAATGGGTCAGGGCCAGTGGCTGACCCAAGATTCCACCCATGACCATTACAAACCATACACCACATATAAACAAATTACATAAAAATAAATATGGGTGGGTTGTTTTCTAGCCACGCCACCGAATCATTCAATGGCTACCATAATTGACTGGTGGGGTTTGAACCCATGTCAGCTGGGAGGCCAAGCTTGTCAATGTAGTGGCCCAACATAAGAAACTATCACCATTTAAAAAAATCCAAGTTAGAAAAAATGTAACATTTTCGTTAAATGAAAATACGTTGAACCATAACCAACCACTTAAAATAACAAACTATTGCTAATTAACAAATGCCGCTAACAAAAATAAATAAATTAGTTCTTATCTTGTCGAGCAAGGGTTGAATCTTGGGACCTCCACGCATCTATTTTTGGGTCAAACAATGATACTTGTGTATATTCCGTAAAGCCTATTACACACTTGGTTCCTTATGTTTCAATGTTTTCATGCTTATCTAATCAGTAGATGAGGAAGAGGGGAAAAATCTAAATGAGTAAACCTAAATCAAACTTATTTATATGCTTCTTTGAGGGAACAACCTCTCGTGCTCTCAATAAGTTAGGATCCCTCCTCCACCCATAAAATGAATAAGTCCCTATACACAATCCTCTTTAAATATATAAATTAAGGTCAAAGAAGAGAAAGGGTTCCCACGTATAGAGGTGAAGCAGGAAAATTCATCAGGGTATTATCCAGGTATTGGCTTAGTGGGTCCTCACCCAGGTGTAGAATTAGTTTCACCAAACAAATCCCTACACTACTAGCCCTTTCGGCATCAATCCACGGACTGTGGATTGAAGTCTCAACCAAAGCAATATGGTGGGATGTTGGAACCAAGTCTTTGCTCTGAGAGATGATGGTCATGTCATTTTATGCCCTAAATCTACCTTCACGTAGATCAAGAAGCCTGTAGGGCTTATCGATATAATTCCACTTAATCAACTTTTATACCTCCATGAATGCTTACGACTCTCTTTCACAAACCCTAAATAAGTGAAGTCGCTACTTACGTGCATCAAATATTATGTATAACCCAGTAATTCCTCAGATTAGCTTAATTGTTCGATAGCTTCAACATACCACAAGATAACCTCCACGTAAATAATAAACAATAATTGCGTTGATATAACAATATAATTCATGTAAAGTCACTCATCAATACATCATTATTTCATAAACCCACTATAACATAAGGCACATTCATATAAACAAAAGAAAAGAGAGAACCATAAGTATTTATGCATAATTTTCTTTATTAATACTGAGTTTTGCTTATAGACTCAAGACTTCCCTACGCACTCAGTTGTAGGGGTCTACACACTCATCTGCGAACTCTACTCTAGGCCTTTGCACACACAACTGTAGAGCCTTTCTTCTACTCTAAGACTTATATGCTATTCCTCTTACTGACCCATTACATTCATCATCATCCCTATTTATTACCTTAGACATCCTAAGAGACAACTATTTATATAATTCCATTGTCCACGGACCATGGGTAGATCTTCAAAAGCCGACTTGACTTACATAAAAGAAGGCTAAAACCCTTTATGACACTTTAACTATCAAGGCACTCTGTGACCACAACTTGTAGAGACTTTACATCTATATACAACAAAACTTGGGCTTCTGCCCCAAAACTTGTCCTTTTGACCCAAAATTAACCCAAGGGAACCCCATCCCAATAGGTCCATATGACTCACCCTCAATTCAGTCTTCCGGAACAAATATCTTACTGCAAATATCCTCTAGCTCTACTCAAGATAATACTACCTCAATCGCGCTCTGTGTGGCTACCTGCTTGATCTGCTCCACTAGCTGCTCTGTTGTTACCCTGCACTGGCCTCCTTTATTTTCTGTTTTGTACTCTATAAATTTTTCAATGTCTCCTAAACATTGGCCGAGACGATGTAGGCCTCATCCAACCAAGGCCCCAATCTAGCCTTGAGGAATGCCTCTCTCTACTGCGCCACTTCCACATGTGTAAACAATTGTCTTGCCCACTATAGATTAGCAAGGTGTTGTGAAGTAACAACGTTGCGTGTTTTTGCCCTTACTTCATCACACTATTCATGGAGTTCACGAGCTTCTGTGTTCAAGGCCTATAGGGTGAGATCTTCATGTAGAGCCATGACCACCTCCATTTCTTTCTCAAAAAGTGCAGTGAAGTCTACGACCGTGGCATCCACTATTGTGACTCCATCCTTCACAGTGGCTTTATGTTGTTCCCTTATTTTTAGTGAATTTGAAGGCTATGATTTCATCTCTAATTTTGTGATATTCAAGTTTAGATAAAACTGAACTCTAGCAACTTCTGTCTTGGCATTGTGCATCCCTGTAGCTAGCTTTTTGATCTCTGCTTCCAATGGCACTTCCTCTAGTATATGCAGTTCGAGCACTCTTTTGCAGTCTTCTACCACTGTAGTTGTAAGATGATCATTCTATGCTTGGATTTTATTTTGTGCCTCTAATGCTTCTGAATTTTCAACAAACATCTATTCATTATTTACTTTGATTCACTTATAAGGCTTAGTGCGTGCTACTCCCAAGCTTTGAATTCTACTATCACACCTTCCTACAGTGTGTCTAGCTACTCACTTGGGAGCGCAGCTAGGTTGAGGTTGATTTTATTAAAAGAACTTACAATAGCCTTGTCAGTGGCCTCCTTCATGCTCAAGGCTCCATTGGCAATGTGATCGTTCTAATATCTTGTGATTGAACAATATTTGCTGCTTGAGTGGTCCCTAGTTCCAAACTTTTTGATGCAGCACTGATCTACCCTGTGCCCACTAGATCCTATTAGTCCAAATTTGTAGCTCACACATATCCTTATGAATGGTGCTCAGTGCTTGCTTTTGTTGCTGCTCAAAATGTTGTTGCAATTCTGCTGTAGTATCTCACACCTTTTTGCCTATCTCATCAAGGTCACTATTTTTTAAAGTGATTAGATCCAACAATAGCTTTATCGCCTTTGAATTCTTCCGCGGTCCTTCCTTTCCCTGTTCTCTGTATATTTTGACCCAAAAGGGAGTGCTTTCTAGCTTGTCTTCACCACCACCGCCCTAGTCTGACTACTCTTCCCCCTCCGTTTGGGGCAAAGGAGACCTATCACTCGGCTCGAAGCTATGCTCCTCTTGTTCAGCCTACTGTTTCATGATGTGCTCTGCTTCCACCTAGGCCTTATCCTCAGACTCTTTTCTATCTTTCTCAGCCAATTGCAAAACCTTCTACTTGGTCGCTTCCTTCTTCTTATTCTCTGCGGACTTGCTAGTACTTGCGGCGAGATCGGATGGAGACTATCACTCTGTTGGCCAATGCTTGATGACCTCCCTGACAACATCATCTATAGCAAGGTAATGTAGGTCGAATAATTTTTTCTACAGATCCTTTCATGCCCAGATATATATGCGGTGGAATTTATCTTTGAACTCTATGTATCCTGAAAAAGAAAATTGGTGACAACTATGGCTTCTAGTTGATGGCCATGTGAATTCTCGCCTCCATCAACACCCAAAAGACTTTGGTCACTGTGACCCATGCAACATCTTTTGTAGCCTAGAGAGATGTAAACTTTGCAGCCTTTGGTAAGTCTTTCTCCAATGAGGAAAATGGTTGTCCTCCTGTAGATCCCAGGTGATGAGCACAATGGAGAGCAACAACCACAAATAGTGGAATATTTTACTCTCGTCCTGTGCGTCTCAAGAATTTGTGAGGAACTCGCTACAAAGCTACCACACCCAGTTTAATTGTACATCGTCTACGCATTGGGCAGCCAAAGAAACCACTAGTCTCAACACCACATCTACATAAAACTTTCTCATAACTTTCCTAGCCAAGATCTATGTGGAAACCTTTAATGCAGGGACAATGATTGAGATAATAGAATACCTGCATGGATTCTTCACAAGTTTGAACTTGTCCTTGATCTTCTCCAAGACGTCACACTTGCTCCTCTTTCTGCCAAACTCATTGGCCATATTCATTCCTAAGTGTGGCAAGACTGTGATCTGATGGGTCAGCATATCAGTAATAGGGATCGACATGCTCAGTCACAAGAATCCATCATGCACTAGGCACAACATTTTCTTAATGACAATCAAGTTAATATTGGAGTGATGGTAGTGGGGCACCCACAAGAGGATCAACAAACCCTGACTGGTTCACTTCACAAATCTATTCCACAAGCTTGAACGTGGTGACACTAGATTCCTTATGGAAGACCCTCTTCATGTAAGTGTTTGTAGCAAGGTGGGGGAACCACTCATGGTCAGCCAAATCCTAATATCCTAGCTTCAAATGTTGGATTTTCACCAAGCATGGACCTTCAAGGTTAGGTTCTCTAGTAATAGTGGCATGTTGATGAGAAATTGTCCTGCATCTAGGTCCTTACGGACCTTAATGTTTCCCTTGCATGGAGAGATTTAATCCAGCAATATGGATATTGGATCCACTGGCTTGGTGTCAATGTCCTATGCGCCATCTTTCATCTCCAAATCCACCACTTTCCCTTTCTCTTTTGAGCTTAGTTTTTCCTTCCTTTGGGCCTAGGTAGTTGCATGCTTCCTCGGTGATTCGCACACCGATATGGGCTTCTTCTATTTGTCCTTTTTTGGTTTGAGCTTCCTCACCAGTGGAGCCTTCGACCTAGTTGACCTTAGCGCCATAGGCACTTTACCTAGAACCTCCATGCTCATTACCTTCGAGGCAACTCCCTTAGAGGAAATAATTCCTCCAGTTCTAGTGGTTTCAACAGGACGCGGTCCTAACATGATGTTAGTAATGAGTTTTTTAGCTAACTCAGGAAACTTGTCAAACAAAGGACTTATGATCAGAGCTTTTAAATACTCGTGATTCATGTGCAACATACAACACAACACAAAAATTCTAAGGATGCAAACTATTTTTGTTGGATGGCCATGCATAATTTATAACCAAATTTGAATTCAAATTTGACCATTGCCCCCAAAATCCATCAGTGAATGCTGATTTGGCGGCTGATCTCCAAAGATTTCAGCCTTAAATGCCTTCAATATCGCCCCACCACTCCTCTTAACCATCTCCTAGAAGTCAAACCATGAATAGTGATTGTAATAGTTACTTTCTCGATGTGTTGCATAGTCTCTCTTCCTATAGCACAACTCCCTCCATGCTCCTTCTATTACTGTGACATCATTCATTTTCGTGTAGTCCCTCTTTCATGCATTTCTTCAACCTGGGCAGTGTAGTTTATAGTCTCCCTCCTCCTTTCAGCTTCTTGGAGCGCTAAGACGATGCTCCTACCATGTAGTCGTTGAGACAGACCCTCGGTATATGGCTTCAATTGGCTTCCATTTACCCTTCCAAGAAATGGATCTCAATTCAGCTTTGTAAGTTGAACTGCTCCACCATCTGCAATCTCTTTGATAACATATGACCCCAGCTAGTGCATCTGAAATTTTCCTGGAAACTCATCAAACTTACTATCATATAATAAAACTAAATCATTTACCTTGAACGTGAATAGTTTGATGTGTCGATCGTGCGAATATTTTTCACGTCCCTTCTGAACTTGCTGATGGAATCCAACCAAAAACCTATCTTCTTCGAGCTCTGTTAGTTGTGCGAGCATTTCTTTTAAGGCTTTGTAGTTCGCCATTCCTGTGAAAGCCGCTAGGTGTAGACTAGGCACAATGTACTCCATAGCCATCACAACTTCTACACCATAGACCAACCTAAAAGGTGTATAACCCGTAAGCTTCTTACACGTATTTGTGTAAGCCATAGCACTGTTGGAACATGCATGTCCCCATCACTCCACTATGCATTGCAAACCTTCATCAGTGCATTCTCCAATATCTTATTAAAAGCCTTAACCATTCCATTGGCCTGAGGATGGTATGGCGTACTCTTCTGATGGTAAACCTAGAAATCCTTTGTAACCACACTGATCATTTGATTGAGAAAATGTGTTCCACGATTGCTAATCAATACCTTCGGGCAACCCAACCTAGTCAACACATATTCAAATGAGGATTTTGCCACTATTCCCGCTCTAAAGTTCTTCATAAGATGTGCCTCCACCCATTTGGTCAAATATTCAGTCATGATGATGATATATCGCATGCCCCTCTTCTTTCCTGGAGGCTAAATTGGTCCTACAAAATCAGTTGCGCATTTCTCAAATGGATACAATGACACCTGGGGATTCAAAGGAAGCTCATCCATCTATGATGGCTTTCCTGTCCTTTGATATGCATCACATGCCCTGTAATATGCTTTAGAATCCTTGTACAAGGTTGTCCACCACAATCCCACGCATAAAATCTCTTGCGTTGTTAGTTTTCGTACATAATTCCCTCCCACATCGCCTCCATGAGCTTCAGTGAGGATACTATTTCGTTCAAAATCAGGCATATAACCTCGTAGTATTTTGTCCAATCCCGTCTTGTACAAATTCCCTGCAATAACTGAAATGTCTGTCACTCGAACTACCAATTCTTTATTTTGTTGACTCGTGTATCCCTCTAGCACTATTCTTGTAGTCAAGAAGTGGATAATGTCTACAAAATAATTATCGCTACATGCACCGTGAAGAGCTACATGGTGGGAAGCCCTTCCTTCAAGTTGGTATGCTCCTCTCCTGTTTCAATGCGTGTAAGATGGTATGGCCCTGCATTCAACCTTCCTGGCTTCACAATCACCTCAAAATCATACTCCCTAAACAACACCATCCATCTACATATTCCCCTCCCAGCACAAGCTTATTGACTAAATATTCAATGTAGAATGGTCTATGTACATCTTAAGACGTCCGCCCAACAGGTAATGTCTGAAATTATGAAGCATGTATACCATATACAAGAATTCACACTCTGTCATCAAATAATTCTTTTGAACCTTAAACAACTACCTACTCGCAAACACTATAGGGTGATTCAATTCTCCTTCACCGACATGTGTGAGCATTGATCCTAGTGCAATACATAAGGCATCTACATGCACATTGAACTCCTTCTTCTAATCCAGTAAGACTAGGATCAGCGTTCTGACCATTTTCTCCTTGAGTACATCTAGGCTGCACTAAAATTATTCATGCCAACAGAGTGTAGCATCCTTCTTCAACAACTTTTCCATATGCACGGTAATTTGGGCATAACTTTTGATGAACTTCTAATAATGTCCAATATGTCCCAGCGTAGCGCACAAATTTTTAACACTCCTTGGGGCTTCCAAATTGATTATTACCATGATCATAGCAAGGTCTACCATGAGTGCTTGTCTACATGCCATATGAGCCACCAAGATCCCAAAACGGACATAGAACAAGCATTTTTTTAGGTTTAGTGCAATCTGATACCTTTAGCATGTATCCAACACTAAACACAGACTATTTACATGGTAGTTAACTAGCCGAAAAATGTTTTTATCATTGAAATAAAGCTCCAAGAACTTGTGAATCAACTCCTTGAACATCGTGTTGACCACACATGAGAAGATCTCTGATACATTCCTAAGTCTGAAAGGCATCACTGTATACTGGAAAAATCCCCACTCTATCATGAAGGTGGTCTTAGTCCTATCTTCTCGCATGATCTTTATCTGACAGTATCCAAAGAACCCATTAGTGAATGAATAGGCCTCCTGCCCACCAATGTTATCTATTGCCTCATCTGTGAACGGAGTTGAAAAAGGATCATGAATGCAAGCATCATTTAGCTTCATGAGATATACACAAATCCTTATTTCATCCTTCTGCTTCTTTTCCTGGACAACCATTAGACTCATCCAATCAGATTCCTCCACTGGTTCAATAATACCCACTGCAAGCATCTTGTCCCACTCCAAGTAGACCTTTTCCTTGTATTTACGATTAAGGTGAGATGACCTCTACGAGTAGGCTTCGCATTCGGTTTCAAATTTATTTTCATCACTTCAAAGTTGCATATGATTCCTTTCAAGTCCAAAAATTTTGTGGCAAATACATCTTGATATTCACAGAACAGCTCAACGAATTTATCCACTATAGCATCATCCTAGTAGTCCCCTATATTTGTAAACTTTGGTTCTACTTCTGTACCAATGTTTACCTGTTTAGTTTTCAATGGCGCGATGATGTCGAGGTTGTCTATTTGTAGTCCCTCTACTTCGTGGTGGCCTCCTGCTTTAGGGATGTTAATATTCCCTGGATCCTCATCCTCTCCTTCAATAGTCATATTATACCATTCTAGTGCATGGCACACCTGGGTGCTCCAATACGGTTGAATCAACTCCAAGGGATCCTTCGAATTCTAAATATTGTTTCCTTAACTTCTTGTAGCGTTTCATCAATACTTGTGAATCGATCTTCAAATTTGAACATCCTCACGAACCCCTCTCTTAAGATATTCCATTCCGTGGTGTCATGGCAGAGCTCTATTTCCAAATACCAGTTTATAAGAATGATGTCCAATGTGTGACAGAATATATGCACACACTTTGGTTAGGGCTCCGTTCAATAAACCTTAGTCGACTTTGCCAAATGATCATGTGGATAATTTATTCCATCATACTTCTCAGTCACTCATACCTTGGGGTGACCAAATAGCATCTACATCATCCTCCTATAGTTGCACCATTCTTCAAAAATGTCTTTATGTGTACCCCACCACCTTGCAGATGTAGCACGTAGCACCAAATGCAGTGCTTTGAAGTGATGATTCTCAGGAACTTCCCTTTAAAAAGCATTGAGATATTTATCTACATCAGTTAGACCATCATAATAAGGAAAACTTCTTACCTTGGATGATACATATCGCTGGGATTTATTTATCATATTATATCGCAGTGTAGATTCTTTGTGTAACCTATTCTATCAATGCACCAATTCTTCTTCTGAATTCGACATATAGGAGCTTTCACTGTCCCATGCAATTCATCCATCGGTAGTTAGATTAACCCAAATCTTATAGGTCTTATAGATCTAGTCCAAATCATCTTCTCTTTCCTCATAGTCACAGACCGGTTTGGTATAGTGTGGTCCTTCTTCAGGGTCCAATGGAACTACCACGTGGAGCATTTTCCTTTCAAACGACATCGTCCACTTCTTCAAATTGATGACCCCATTCATGTCGATAGCCCAATCAATTTCAAGGAGTGCGGGATATGGATTTATGTCATCGACAACCTCTATTAATTCGAAGCTAGCCAACGCACTCACACCTTCTATATCTATAGTTACACCATGTAATCTCCCCATAAGGATAATCTTTGATTGATTTTCCATCCTTAATTGAATCAGAGACCACTGCAGCGCAAGCCTCCCTATATTGTCCGAAGTCTATTTAGGAAAAATATTCGCATTCAACCCTAGACCGAAAATAGCTTGATCCATCTCATATTCTCCTATTTTCGCGATGAGCATCATATCGTGTCATGTTCTTGTCTTATGTCTGTCGATATTTCTGACTGCGCGGTGCCCATCAAAAGCATTATCCCTACGAGCATATTTATTTATCAACAAATGTAATCCTTGCACATCCTTGTTGTCACACAATAGTTTCATGCAAGTCTCCAAGAAAGTAGCAAGCAAGGAGGGTTCAACTTCTTCAGATAACCTATCCTAACGTTTTGAGGTAGAGACTTCAGCAAAGCTTTTCTTTGGTTTAATGAACGTTTCCTTTGTGTGCTCCAGATCAAACCCAACTTCTTTTTCTGGAGCCTTGCGGATCCATTCACCTTATTCAAGCTCCTTTCCCCTATCATCACCCGATGTCACACCACTTCGTAGCATGATATTGACATTGGGATCCTATTCACAAGGCTTTTCCCTCATCATGTACAGGTTTTGGGTATGTTGTTAAGGATGAACCTTCTTCTCCTACATTTCACTTATCAATATAGGGCACTTTTCTATAGTGTGGTCAAACTGAGTACAATACCAGCATCACAGGTCAGTATGACTCATGCATTCCCGCACATAGTGTCCTGGTACTCTACAATTATAGAAAATAACTTGCCCTCAACCTCTACCGAGTCCTACTCCTCTTCGACCTCCCTCGTGTCCCTGATATCCTCCACACACTCCCCTAGTCCCTTGATATAGAGGTCAAGTTTATGATTCCATCTGATATGTGGGCATTATTTCCATTATTAATTCATAGCTATGACAATTACGCTCATCATAGCCTACAGATTTAAAGAAGTTGTAGAATAATTGTTGCAGCGTCTGTACAATTTTTTGCAGTAAGTGACAATTGTATGTTGCATGTTTTCCTGGCACTTGACAAATAGCGCACCACATCATAGTCCTTGTACTTGGTCCTATTGGGGCTTCCTGCCTCAAAGGCATGGGCCCTCCTCCTACCATGTAATTCATGAAAACATGGCAATGATCCTTATCATGCCCTTGGTACTTACACTTGAGGCACCAAACTTCCTCGCACACCTCCAACCGAGCCTCTTTCTCCTTTTTGAAGCTCTGAAACTCCAAGCAAAGGTTCTACAACTCCACATGAATCTTTTGAACTCCCAACGTTGCATCCTTGATAGGCATCTCATGTAATATCATTGTGATCAACGGTGCTTCCGCCTGTGTTCCTATCTTTTGTTGTGACAGAGAAATCCTTTAGTGAGGTAGGAGCGCCGATATAAACTAGTCATGGTGCTAACTGTCTATGAGATTCATATTAGCTTCATGGATTTCACACCTCAATCTCTGATCCAACTCTGATGGTGTTTCACTGATCCTCATTGCGATTTCCTTGAACCCCACTACAGACTATGTTTCAGACTTAGGCCTACTGAATTCCTTGTTCAGATTAGTCCAAGTGTCTACTAATGATTCCACTGGGTTATTACTCTAGTACTTAATGTACCATGTCAACACGCAATCTTGTAAAGATGTAACCAACTGCTCTTTCATCATACGATCATCTATAATATTTTGTGTTGTCCACACGACCTTCGCAACGAACCAAAACTGGTTTGATTCTTCATTTTCCAAGCAGTTTGAAAACGGGAAATTCCATAGTATTCAACATATTGAATAGTGGCGGAGGTGAAAGTGTTTTGGGCAAAGGTGTATGCTGTGGAGGTGAAGGTGGAGGTGATTTCGACGGATGAGATATTAACTAGGCATCACTCTGCGGTGAAGCTTGTACTGCTCCCTTGTCGTCACTCAGAGGAGGTTCAATCGATAGGCTAAATTCAGGGCTTGTTCTTCCTCTATCCCTGAAGAACTTTCCTCTTCACATAGCTACAAACTTAAAGGTAATGGAATAACCCACTTTTCACACAAGAGCATCTTAATCCAAGTATTCAAAGATCTCAAATACTTACCTCGCGGTCGCTTAAAAAAACCTCTCTCTGCCTCGTTGTAGCTAACTAATGTATTGACCACGAAATCTGTCACGAATCCTCCTATGACTCAGTCAAGCTAGTGATCAACAGTGAGCATGACCTTATCTTTAGAAGCTTCCAATCTTGTACTAGCTCTGGGGTCCACACTATTGGATCGTTAAGGCTCCACCTTCCTTGGCCGTCTCCCAATTTAGTGACCCACTCGTATAGTTCGATCAAGAAGGTGCAGAAGAAGATCTTATGTATTTCTATGTACATATATATGTCCAACCACTATTCCTTCGTAAGGCACATATTTATGTGTTATTGTTCCACGAATTCGTGGATCTTTCTATCTATCCACTCTGTCATGCAGAAAGAGTTAATCTTGCGGACAAAACCAACCTCCCTAGAAGCCTAAGACTTTCTAGTGACAAACAAGACAATTAAGAGAAATCCTTCTCTAA